>JXCR01085236.1:54200-169360 GCA_002079205.1 Phalaenopsis hybrid cultivar | reverse complement strand
ATTCTCTTATAATGATCTTACCTACTAAATGCTAGAGGTTAAGATCAATATGTAGACTTTCAAGTTGAGTAAAAAGAAGAGTTTTGAGTTTCTAATGATGGGGGTACCTTTTCTAATTTTCTAAGACTAGTCAATAGGAAAGTCCTATGGCTAGACCTAGGCTATTAAAGAAATTTCTAGACCTCAACCAAAAGTGAGGTCAACAGTGATATATGAATGCTTTTTGAGAATCCAAAAGAAAATTGAATCCATAAGTAGTAAAATACTGCTTATTTTACTTCAAGTGAATTACCCACAATTATAATAAACTACCGCAAAATTCTAATTTGAATCCAAAAGAAAATTTGACTTTTTTCATTGAAGCAACAAACACATCACATGTTAGAATCACCCACATTTATGAATTACACTAAATAGATTCAAATAACAGTAAGAGTATCAAATTCTTAAAAAATTATCAAATACTGCCATTTGTAAAAGAGTTTACGCAGACATGTCCAAAACAACGGAAAAGTGGAAGCAATGATTGGCAACAGCAAACATCAATGGCCATCCATGATGCTCCCATCACCGACTATCAAACCAATGCAACAGAACAACTGAATCAAACATATACAGGGATGCTTCAAAAATAAAATGTAATATGAGGCAATAGACTATTTATAGCAGCAGTTTTCCTTAAAGAATTGGGCCATCCAAGAAACTACAAATCTTGCCCATAACATTATTGGACTTCAAATACCATGGTCTTCCAATACAACCAGTGCACCCATTCTTTAACTTAAGAATATTGCTAATATAAAGCAACATAATTTAAACACATAGTATGTTTCAATACTGCAAATCATTGAAGAAATATAGAACTACATAGTATGTTTCAATACTGCAAATCATATGAATAGTAAAAAACATGAAAATGAATATTGGTGGGAGAATAGTACGTTTGGAAAACATAATTGAAACACATAATATGTAATCTAATCTAGATGGTTAGGTTTATGTCATTTGCTATTTTCTCTCTCAAAGCCGCCATCTCTGAAGCACCTTCTTCATCTGAGGTTTATGTTTCTAGTGAATCAAGTTCGAGTTGTGGGATGGTACATCCAACGTGGTATTCAACTGCCTCAGGTGGTAGTTGCAATGAATCTTCTTCTATAACAACAAGCTCTGCATCTGTCCTTCAATGATGTCGTCTAATGAAGTTGTGTAGTGCCATTGTGGCCACTACAATCTGGACTTATTTTGGAAATGGATAAGTAGATATATCACATAAAATTACCCATTTCTTCTTCCAAACCTCGAACGATCTCTTGATCACACCACGCAAGTATGAAGACCTTTTGTTAAAAATTTCTTTCTTTCCTCGTGTAACGCCGCTCAATCTCTCAAAATTAGGTATATGATATTTTGTATCTGGATATGGTTTCAAATATCCCCTTTGTAAAGGATGCCCGTCATCTACTAAGTAGTACTTCCCTGTGTAAGGTTTTTTGAGATTTATAAATTTTAAAGAAATTAGGGTGGTCAAAAGCTAAACACGACTGTCGTACCTGGTGGTGGATAAGGAAAACCGTATTTTCTGTTGCTAGTAGCAAACTTGAAAACACAACTGTCGTGTGCACTACCTTCCCATCCAGTCATCACATAGGTGAAACACATGTTGAAATCACAAACAACCATTATATTTTGTGTTAGTGATCCACATCGTCTAATGTATGCAATTTTCTCTGTGTCAGAAGTGCGTCAACATGTGTCTCATCAATAGCTCTGATACAATCTTGTGATGAAAGAATTTAACAATAAGAAAATCATATGTGTAAAATTGTTGTAACTAACATTTAAATTAGGGAAGCACCTTAAAGAACGACATATAATGAGGGTCATTCGCAACATGTGTGGGGATGGACTGGAATGTTGGGTCCTCTGGTTTGACTATTTGACGGGCCAGATTCACTAGTGCATTCAACCCAACCGAGAAATATCTACTTATGGTTTTTGAGGAATGTTGCAACAGTTCCATAGCTCCTCTAATCGATTCATTCTGGGAAAAAAATGTAAAGCGTTATTGCCAACACCTCTCTAGATGTTGTTCTTGATGAACCTTGTAGTCCATCAAGGGTCCAAAGTTCATTAACGAGGTCGAAGAAAATTACTTTTGTCATACGAAACATATTTGCAAAACGTGTCAGGTGACCATGTAATAACTCCCCGATCCATCTATATCCAATATTACTAGACGTCATGCATGGGTTTCGATCAACATATGCATTGTAGTAATGGTATAGAAATGTAAGGGTGACAACAACAATGCAGATTTGATTAATTTTTCTTTCAACCATAATATAAAATCTGGAAGAAAGATAGATTTTTAAATAAGATAAAAAATAGTGTTAGACAATGGCGACGATGCATAGACTACATGCATTTAAATTTACATACATGCCACAAAATTCACTGATATTTGCATATCTAAACACTCAAAGTTCGATACATAGACATATATTCATGCTTGAAAGAAATACATTACGTTTAAAGAGTTCATCACATAAATAGCACAAAAGACATAAATAGATAGGAGTCCATAAAAAATAGTCAATGTAATCTAACAATAGTAATGAAGTTACATAAAAAGCATTCAATCTTTCATAAAAGAGCAAGTAGGGAAGACAAAATTTTGGGTCCAAAGCCTCAAAGAACTACCTACGGGTAGAGTTCTCTAGCAACTTGACATACTTAACATACATAGCTTGGTCTTCCTTAATATCAGGATAAGTGTTAACGATCCTAATACACTCCTGGATTGTGATGTCCTTCACCATTTTGGAATTATTTTTACAAGTTTCAATCAATGTCTCAATAGAACCTCTAATAAATGCAAAGCCTTTTTAATTTTTTGCAGGTCGGGGACACTTTGTTCCATCAGTAGATTGGATATCTGTGGGGATTTGGCTAAGACCCTCTCTTGAATCACCTATATGCTCGGTCTCCATATCCTGTGCTAGGTTTAAGAAAACCTGCTCATTTGGGGTGAAAAAATGAGCTCTTGTTGCTACCACACTAGTAAACTTTCCATCCAACTTCTCCTCCAAAGCTCGTTCAATTTCAGTCAATTTAAATTTTTTTGCCGCTAGAACTGTCTGTAACAACAACAAAAAATGTAATTAATATACAAAACAATTGTCTATAATAATAAGTTGAAATAGTGATGTAATTACCTGTAACTTTTTTGTCCACCATTCCTCAGGTGCATCAATTATATGTTTTACTGGATCCCATCCCAATCCAGTTGATCCCCTCTTGAGCTCTTTCCAAAGTTTCCACCCCTTTTTAATTGATCTCATTTGTTTTTTAATTTCATTCTATCGTAATCCCTTCCAGTTATTTCCTTGAGTTTATTCATGAGATTATTCCAACCTTCTTTATTAAAATAAGTAGTGGGTCGATTTCCTAATTTAACCTCCCTCAGACATAGATCACAAAAAATATTAGTAGCCTCTCTATCCCACATAGCCGATGTTCTGGACTCTTTAGATTTATTTATTTTTTACTGTGACATGAACGGATGGTAAGATGGCATTTATGATTGAAAATGAGCTAGTCAAGATATGAAATTTGCATATTTTTAAAAAAATGCACAATGATTATGAATTAAAATATATATTGTTGTATTGGTGAAACAGAATTGTGCTTTTAATATAACCATCATATATGAAATCTTTTCGTTTTCTCATCAATGAAACCATACGCTATGCTCCAGAGCCACAAGTAGTATGAAATGATAACATCAAGTTCTGTATAAGATAGCAGATGTCTCAAAATTATTAACTAGTAGCAAAGAACAACCATTCAAGATTCATATGAATTAAAGCAAACATTTAAAGGAAGAAGCATTGCACAATAAAGTTTCAGGTTTGATATTTATCCATAACAAAAAAAAAAGAATATAGAATGAGAGCATAACTTGTAACATTATTTTTTCCCACACCATTGGGCAATAGTAAGATCTAACAATAACTATCCAATTATATCATCTTCAACAAAGCTCTATAGATATGCAAGCCTCTAAACTTGATTGGAGTTAAGATATGAAAATAATGTNATGTTGTAATTGGATAATTTTAATTATTGTTATAATTATTGGTGTGGTAGTTGAAATTTGTTAAAATTGTAAGGTGATCTGATTTTCATTTTAGCATTTTAATTGTAATTGTTTTGTTTAGTATTGCGGATGTGTTAGCAAAATATTGTGTTTAATGTTTAGTTTTGTACTTATTTCAAAATTTCATTACCGAGCAAATTCTTTAATAATTTATATACATAGAAAACTCCTAATGTTACAGACCAGGTGAAGTAGAAATTTTTAGGACTGCAAAATACTGTGTTATGATTTATATTTACAATTTTTCTTTCCACCTGTATCATTTTATATTGAAAAATTTAAGTTTGGGGGTGGAAGAAAAAGATTAACTACTAGATGTTCTCAATTTAAATATTTTCCAAATTTAATAATACGATTTTATGTAGTGAATTTAATTCATCAATTTAAATATTTTAAAAAAATATTAATATGATTTTATGTAGTGAATTTAATTCAGAGAACTATATTTTGTAGATATTTAAATATTATGGTAGATTTAAAGGAATATTTTTGTAATGAAAAATAATTTTATAGAATAAGTTATTTAGTAAAAGAGAATAAGACTATAGTTAACTATTTAAAGTAAAGGAAACTATATTTTGAAGTATTAAGAGTATGGAAATTCATTTGAGAAGAAAAGATTGGGGCTCAATGATGTAAAAGTTATGAAATATTTTTAAGGTAAAGGAATGCTTTAAGNCTATCAATTCTAGGGAGCATAGAATATTAACTTGATATAATTCCCAATGTCATGTACACTTTAAAATATATTTGTCGATGATTGCAAATATGAAGACTGCTTATAGAAAACCCCAAGAAAACCCTCTCGATGATTGCAACTATCATACATCTCGATAATTGAATGGTATCACTGTCATTGTCGGGCAAGAAAACCCCAAAAAAGCGATCTTATAGAATATGAACTGCAAATAATGAAGGCTGCTTATAGATCTTTGCATATGAGTGAAACACACAGCAGGATGTCTAAAATTTTTAATAGCCTAAAAAATCTTTTTCTGGCATGGACACCATACGAACAACAATCGCTAAAAAATTTCGGTAAATAACAACCAAACATTAGCCATTTTGAAGAAAGGTTAGGGATGGGGAATGGAGAAGGAAACCCTCTCGATGCTTCAAACAATTCACAATAACAGTGGATCTACATTTTTACTGGCAATACTCTTTTCTCCAAACTGGATCTAGGTTTTTAGCCACCAGACACTTCCAGATTCACCTCGTAGTCTTAAAACAAGATGTCTTTCGGCAAACTGGGGGAAAGGATGGAGGAGTGGAGCAAGGAGAAGGGATTACATACCTCCGGAGTGACTTCAGAGGCAGGATCAACGCTAAGAGTTCGAAGGAAGGTTACGGCTGCGGGGAAAATGTTACGAGGGTAGCGAAGTAAAAGGTTGGAGGCCAAACGCGGATTGTGGGGATATACCTGCGGTCTGTGTGTAATACATACATAAAAATGTTGTTTTATGAAACTAGAGTCAAACGCGGAAAACAAACATGAAGGCGACGTTTTTAAAAACGCCGCTGAAATTTTAAGCTGCCCCAAACNCAACACTCCTGAATCCCGTTTCGAAACATTGACACTTTTTCATTTCTGCGAAACTGTTACCGACAATGAAGAGCGGTAAATTTTCTAAAGAAAGTGCCATTTTGAATTACTGCATCCAAATGGGACTGCCGATCGACATTGGATCTATAATTGTGAAGTCAGTTTTGGGTCTGATCGTTCATGGATCAACTTATGGGCTTGGACACCCCTCCACAATTTTCTCACTTTGCAGTCAGTTCCAAGTGTCCTATGAAAATTGGGAAAAGGTACTGCTACATTGAAACTAAAATGTTATTTATTTTTTAACAAGTTACTTGTTTAATACTCTATCATAAGCTGAATGATAAGTTNCGGGTCCTAAACCACTAAAAAAATAATTTTGAATATTTCCTTAAAACTAAAATGTTATTTATTTTTTAACAAATTACTTGTTTAATTTATCATAAGCTGAATGATAAGTCGAATAATACATGATATAATATTTAAATCAAATTTAATAACTAGAATGTATTTAATTTGATATTTAGTTGTAACATGTTATAAATTGAAATTAACATACATATTAATTTAATGCAATTCCATTAATTTTTTTTTCAAATAAATTTTTGGTTAGACCTTTTTATATCATTTGATTATAAAAGAGTCTATTTGTAACATATATTTTCTTATATAATTGGAATAAAAAAGTTATATACTAACAAAATTTATTTAATTAATTAATTATTTAGATTTATAAAATCTTTTTTTGTAAATTTTTTGTAAAAATCAGGACATTCACTCAAGACTTTAGCATGTTTATTAATTTATTGAAGTACTCATTTAATTAATATAAACAATTCAAATGAAATAGATCATGACTATTATGAAGTTTGAGCAAGTCATATAGTGAAAGCTCCGCTCGAACCCTTTCATAACACGAAGAACTTATAATATAATCGTATTAAATCAAATTCATTACTTACTCTGCTCAACTCGGCTTAATTAAAGCCTTTTCCACAACAACAAATTAGTTTTGTTATTGAAAAACGAAAGAAATTTTATTGAAATATTTAACAATTTCTAATTTGGACTATCGAAGAAGCATAAACAAATTAAGATATTCAACATTGGAACCTGAAATATTATTGTTGTCTAGGTCAAGATATCAAATTTTGGAAACTAACAAATCCTATAGCATGCAAATTTTGAATCTCTCCCAAGGCTGGAAAATCAAATTACAGCTATACCCGACGCTGCAATATTATATTTCATGCCGGNCAAATTTTGGAAACTAACAAATCCTATAGCATGCCAATTTTGAATCTCTCCCAAGGCTGGAAAATCAAATTACAGCTATACCCGACGCTGGAATATTATATTTCGTGCCGTGCATGTAGTAATCCAAATAGAAAGGTTTGATTTTAAATTGTTTAATAAAATTAATAAGAGCAATTGGGCATCTAAAATTGAATAGTATTAAGTAAATAAATGTTGTTTAATGAACTGATACGTGAATGGGCCTACTGGGCCTATTGGATGAAATATTATCTTTTGGAATATGAATATTATCATGCATCTAAAGCTGGCAACTTATACTCGCCAATCACACCCATCGAAGCCATAGCTACAAGGATTACTTCTCAAAAGAATTTAGCGAGTTCCTCCATCGTGCTCTCTCTTATTTATTGCCGAGCTCGCCTTCTCAAAAAATTACNGCATGTAGTAATCCAAATAGAAAGGTTTGATTTTAAATTGTTTAATAAAATTAATAAGAGCAATTGGGCATCCAAAATTGAATAGTATTAAGTAAATAAATGTTGTTTAATGAACTGATACGTGAATGGGCCTGCTGGGCTTGTTGGATCAAATATTATCTTTTGGAATATAAATATTATCATGCATCTAAAGCTGGCAACTTATACTCGCCAATCACACCCATCGAAGCGATAGCTACAAGGATTACTTCTCAAAAGAATTTAACGAGTTCCTCCATCGTACTCTCTCTTATTTATTGCCGAGCTCGCCTTCTCAAAAAATTAGCTTGCCGAGCTCGCCTTCATTTATTAGGCTTCACCATCGAGTCCATTTACATATCCTTCGAGATTACCTAAACGACAGAAGAAATGAGACTCTAACTCATTTCTGTTTATGCCCATTTGTCAACCGTCTAACACCCATGATGATATCTTTTCAACAACATATCTAAGATAGGCTCTGTACAGTGAGCCTTGTAATATAACATTTTTTATTTCCAATTTTTTACTAGTTGTCACCCTGTGAGGGTGAGGACAGCATATGATGTATATACTTTTTGGTCCTTACTCACTAAAGGAGGAGGTGCAACAAAAAAGAGAAGGGATATTAGAAGTAACACATACAATCTGGAGCTCTATCCCACTCCACCTCCTTCATTCATCTCACAAAGTTCCTCCTAGATTATTTAAATTCACAGACTATATGAGACTTTATGTCCTAAAAGGATTTAATATCCAGAAAAGAAGAGTTGTCCGCATTTTTTATGATGTCTATTTTATCTCTCTCTAGAGTTCAGGATCTAGCCTTAGAATTTCCTTATAGGTTCTTTTAGAAGAATGATGGAGGAACTAACACCAGATATAACTTCAAAACATCTCTACACTCTTGTGGTTTCATATACTTGACTTCAAATCCTTAGTCTGCGACAGATTTGATTAAAGTCAAGTCATTAAAGCCCAAGTTGAGTTCCTATAGTATTGAAAATGCCTTAAAGTAGCCCTTTGACATTAGAGACATAGATCTTCCTTTGATCTCTCACTCGGGCACATTGGACTGCTCTCCTCTAAAACCTTGATAAACTCTTTCTTTGGTTAATTAAAAGTAGATTGGGTATGAGGCTTATTTTTGGCCACGATAATATTTATCTCTTAATAAAAAAATTAAATAATCAATATAATTAAATCCATTTAAAAACAAATTTAACTAAAAAAATTAATATAATTTAACTTATTAAAATTAAATTCAACAAAAATTAACATAATTAAACTCCTTAATATCAAATTTAACAAAAATAGTATAATGAAAACCTTTAAAATTAAATTCAATAAATATTAATATAATTGTACTTATTAAAATCAAATTCAATAAAAAAAATTAATAAAATGAAATCTTCTTAAACTTCAATTGAAATAAACCAATATAATTGAACTTATTAAAACTAAATTTAATAAAAATTAATATAATTTGAACTTTTAAAACTCAATTCAACAAAAATTAATATAATTAAGTTTAATATTAAAATTAAATTCACTAAAATAATTAATCATAAAAGTCAAATATAAAATTAAACTCAAATTAAATAAAAATATTCTAAATCAAATTATGAAATTGAAACTAATCAAAACACTACATTAAACCAAATAAGAAAACCTAATATTAAAAACACCAATCCTTAAATTTAGTATCCAAATTAAAGTTAACATAAAACTANAATAAAAATATTCTAAATCAAATTATGAAATTGAAACTAATCAAAACACTACATTAAACCAAATAAGAAAACATAATATTAAAAACACCAATCCTTAAATTTAGTATCCAAATTAAAGTTAACATAAAACTTACCTAAACTAAACTTTTGTGATGACATACTTAAACTTAGCATCTACTGAACATAAAGCCAACTTAAGTACAAAATAATTTTTTACAAAATTTTTCATGATTCAAAAGCCCAAAGCCTACTAAGACATAAGCCCAAATCCACGAACCAAATTTAGAAAAAATTAAAATTAAAAGATTGGACACAAATTAAACTAAATTCAATTCAACATCATGACACAAAATCAATCAAAAATTTATGCCACATGCCTAAATTAAACCTAAAGCATATGGTTCATGACCAAATAATAAAAATNGACACAAATTAAACTAAATTCAATTCAACATCATGACACAAAATCAATCAAAAATTTATGCCACATGCCTAATTTAAACCTAAAGCATATGGTTCATGACCAAATAATAAAAACTTATCTCATGGCAAAAAAGACAAATCAAAGCTTTTTAAGCCTAGTCCACCCATCTTTCTGGGGGGTTTTCCAAAAGTGATGACACACTTCCATGCTAAAGCTAAACCCAAATCCCCTTCTTTAAGACTTGTCCACCCTAGCATCAATGCCAAATTCTCCCAAGTCCATCATATTCTCATGAAAATCAAGGACACCTCTTTTTATTTCAAAACCATAACCAAGCTCAAAACCCATCAAACACATTACCTTAAATTAATTTCAAACCCACACAAGGTCATCATCTTCTTAAACCAAATCCTATGCTATGATCAAAGGCAAAGACATATAAATCCTTATGACGCATAAGTACAAGCAGTTTCATGCAAAGATCAAAAGCCACTTAAAAGGGCGTCAAGTCCACTTCCCTCCAAATGAAGTCAAAGCTCACATGAACACTACATACACAAGACCTGAGGATGAGGCTATATCAAATAAACTAAGAAATATATGACGTCCGTTTGGTCTGCGAAACCATTTTATTTGCCGACAATTTCCTATATTTAATATGAAGAATTAAATAAGGTTTTAATTAAGTTGGGTTCAGACAAGAAAGTTCCCCTATTTAATACAAATAATTAAATAGGGTTTATTTTAAGCTGGGTTCGGAAAACCTTTTCCTCTATTTAATATGAAAATTTAAATAGAGTTTATTTTAGGCTGGGTTCGGAAAAGCTTCTCTATAAGGGCAAATCCCCTATAGTTAATTACATCTTAAATGACCGAAGTCACCTAAAAAAACTCTCGATAAAAATCAGAGACTATAGTTAATTACATCTTAAATGATCGAAGTCACCTAAGAAAACTCTCGATAAAAATCAGGAAATATTATCTTCAAGGAGGTCGAAGGATAGGAGNGTGATGTTTTGTGTTGTGAAAGTTTATATGTGCTAAGTACATCATTTAGTTACGTAAAATTATGTCTATAATTATTAAAAAGATGACGTTAAGGATTGGAATTGATCAAAATCACGAAAATCCGGAGTTAGGACAAAATCAATAGAGCCCACCGATGGCGCCGTCGGTGCCATTGACGGCGAGATTTTTCCGAGGCATAGGATTTAAATTCTAATAGAGCGCACCGACGACATTGAGATATATATTTTAGGTTTATATAAATCCCCCAAACTTAAAATGTTACTTGTCCTCAAGTGACACTTCAATCTTTAAAAACTACATATGTATGATATGTATATGAGTTTCTTTAGGAGTTACTAAATTTTAGATTTAGAAATATTGTAGTCCAATTTAGAAATAATATTCACTAATTGATACCAACTTAAAGTTTAGAAAGATGAAAATCTAAGTTCTATTTGATTCAGAAATATTGGAGGTCTTCCAAATTTAGAATTTAGTTCTTTTATTATCTCAACTTAAAAATTTTCATTACAAATAATTTCACTTAATATATTATATTTATAAGCTTAAGATTTTCTCAAGTCTTATACTTTAAAAAGATTAAATGTAGAACCAATTTTTGATTATGCACTTTCCCTCAAGCTTCTCCTCCCTTATATTTTTTTCTTTTTCTTTTTATTTTCTCTTTTTTACTTTTCTCTTTTTTTTTTTCTTTTTCTTTTTTCTCTTTTTCCTATGTTTCCTTTTCTTTTTAGTCAAAGATTACTATATTAGGATAGGACTTTAATAATTTTGAATTCTATTTTTCCTTTCCTCATGCAAAGTCTTGATACAAAACTTTTACTTATAAATATAATAATAGCTTTAAAAGTTATCTTTAATAAAAGAAATTTAAGTATTAAAAATTAAATTCTGAATTTCTAATATTTTTAAAAATACAATGTTTCTTACTAAAGATAGTTACTTATATCAATTATTTTCTACACTAAAAACTTTTAACTTAGAGTTTTTCTTCAATACTCAAAATTTCAACTAAATTCTCTTCCTCATTTCTAAAATCAAATTTTACTTCCCTAATATAATTTCATATACATGATCAATTTTTCTTTTAAAATCAAATTCACTTGTAGTGCTTTTGAGAATAAATAAAATTAATGTTTTGAAAATCTTTTTCACCCCCCCCCCAAACATCAATTTTTATCATATTAAACAATTTATCATCAAACATATATAAGCAAGAATGAAAATAAGAATAACATGCTTACAGGAACTTTTATACCCTAATGATACAAGTATAAAACTAAAAAACATGAGTAAAATTAATTTTGAACAAACTTACTAATATTTTCATTTCAATTTAACATGTGGAGATTCAATATACTTCTAAACACTGTGTACAAACATAAAAACAGACTAACACACTAACCTGACATCACAATCTCAACTTAAAAACAAACACACTAACATGATAAAAGAAAAATATAAAGTAGCAGTTTCTTATGTTTCAAATTTAAGACCTAAGTTATAAGATTTTCATCTTTACAAAAGACATAGAATTAAGTTAAGTTCGAAACTAACTAAATCACAAAACTCACAACACTTACTACACTAGAATTTTAAAACAAACTACTAACTAACACAAATATTACAAAACAATTAAAAATAAAAGTCTCACACATCACAATATCTAAACAAGTAAACAAACATACATATCTCAAGTCCAAAACATGAAAACACATCACATCACAATTCTAAATTAAACATAAAAGTACAAACCATATCACATAGTTCAAACCAACACACATATGCAAATGTAGCAGGCCCGGACCACATAGTCCATATCATATTACAATCATAAAATAAACCTCTCAGTTCTACTCTTCATCCTCTGAATCACCGGAATCCCAAACTTTTGCAGGCTCATAATCAGGGTATCTAGGATATGGAGAAAATTACACTCCTTGGTTACCCCTAATGAGGCTCTCCAAAGAAGAGAGAAATTTCTATTCATAATCAATTTTTCTCTTATTATACCTATCAGTATGCTATGCAAAAACGATCTAAATTTTGTACCCCATCAGCGGTAAAATTAATATTATCGATCATTCTCTACAATAATTGATCTTGGATCTGAGTAGACCACCTATAAATGTAGAAGCACGTGAGGTATATGGTCTAGATGAAGAAGCAGTAGATGTCTCCATTCCATAACTCCTAGAAAATTCTCCTTGCTAGCAAAAAATAGAATGCTCAGAATAAGTTTTCACATTCGCTTTAGAGATGGGCTTAGAGGTAATAGCACTTCCTCCCAGCTATCATATTTAACTCCAGCCTGCTCACACAAAAAAAAAGATCAAGGAAGCAAATCTTAGACCTGCAGTAGTCATAATAGTGGCCAAACATATGATAGTCTGACAAATCAAAGCTCCTATGTTGATGAACTTTCTGTCATGGATACAATAATTTAACGTCGATCTCTCTCTGATCACTTCACCGAGATGATTTGTTGGTAGCAGACGAGCAGAAATAAAATAGTGTGAGGTCTTTGAAGGTGCACATAACTTTAAAGTTGGGAAGTTGACTCTCTTGTCATTAGTGATCTTCCCAAGTTCTTTCCAAATAGTCAAGTAAGAAATAATCTCGTCTAACTCCGCTTTAGTCGTACAATAATTTGCATAAAAAACATAATGTATCTGGCGGCAGATGATAAAACAAGTTGATTACCTCCGGTGAAAAATGTACCAACTTTCCTTGAACCATGAATCTATTGTACTCAGCCTCGGGGAGGTTTGCATAGAACTCCCTAACAACAGAAATAACCGCCACAGCAGAGAAACATCAGAATCGTTCCTACTATTGGCAAACGATCAAATCCTCTACGCTCCACCTGGATTCCTAAAACACTATTCCTGAATCAGTATTTGTGATTGCAATGCATTACTGTACTTATCCTGAGCCTTCGAACTAGCAAATTTACTCGAATCAAAAGGGCTCTTTCCTTTACTCCTCTAAATTCTTGTTGCCATTCCACAATTTTTATAAATTATAAAAATAACTTCAAAAATCAAGTCTAAATTACTAAACTAAACTTCCAAAGTATAAACTACACTTCCCATGCAATTTCCATAGATCTTTTTCTCATTTTTCATCATGAATAGTGAATTTTTGAATTTCTCCAAACGCGCTCAAAATACATGGCAAACATCCGAAATTTTTTGCATAGAAGTAAAGCTCTTACCTCAAGGAACTTGGATCTAGCAAATTTCACTTGATTAAACCAAGAAATCTTCACTTTAGATGCGCCCTATCCTTCTAAAATCGAGATTTTGAGAGGTTAAAGGTGACGGGAGCCGTAAAAATGGTGATTTTCGAGCCAAAATTTCACTTTTAACCATTCGCGAACCGGCACTTAAGCGAGGGTAAGTGGCGCTTAGGCGCCTGCCTCTCGGGTTTGTGATACACCTAAAATAAATAGTATTTTTAGACACATTTTTATACCTATTCTTGAGATATTGCGCTTTAATGGAAGGTATTTTTGTTTTTTTCTTGCAAATACAAATAAAAAGGTGAAAAATGCTTACAAGAGTGAAAAAGGAACAAATTTGGAGGAAAAAAAGGTTAAAAATGTGCAAATGAGTTTTGGTGCCTAAGCACCAGATCCGGGGCTTAAGTGCTGGTTAAACAGAGAAGGCCTCGCCTAAGCGCCAGAGGTCCCACGCTTAAGCACTAGTGGCAGGTAGTAAACGAGTAAAGTCAATTTTAGAAATACATCAAATTAGGTATTTGAAGCACCCATTGGCTTAATAGGTGGTTATAACCATAATGGACAAAAATTATCATGAAAGAATGCATCTCTTTTAGAAATACATCAAATTAGGACGCATTTTGAAGAGTTTCCAAGGCACCTCTTGGGAAACTATAAAGAAAGAAGAGAGGACTTTGAAAAGAGTCCTAAAAATACTTGAAAAGTTTTAAAAGTTCATCAAATTGGGGAGTTAGTTTGGAGAGATTTTCAGGCACTACTTTTACTTTTATTTTATCCTTTTTGTTAGTTTATTTTTATTGATTATAAAGAGAAGAGATTCAAAAGAACTTCAAGAGTTTGATGGAGAAATTAAGATAAATTTTTATCTTTTTGTTTTGAGACTACTTTTGGTTTTAATTGAGACTTGTTATTGGTTTTGACAATAATTTCTACTTTTAAACTAAAGTGTGGTTTTATTTTCTCCATGGATTCTGAGTAATTTTCTTTATCTTTCTTCTTGAAATGATAAGTAATTAAATTTTCGATGGAAATTGTGGAGAGTTTTGATCTTTAATGTTGGAAGAAGTTTTGATAATTTACATCCATGCACTTCATTTACTTCTTGATTTGACCAATCTAGATGTTAAAATTTATTATGAGAACATGTAAGAACCAGGCTTGTATTTTCTTAGTCAGCAATTGGAAAGAATCACATGAGGTTGTATGAATAAGAATGTAGTTCATATGATTGAGTGCATTTGGAAAGAATCACATGAGGTTGTATGAATGAGAATGTAGTTCATATGATTGAGTGCAAATAGGTAGAAAGAATCACATGAGGTTGTATGAATGAGAATGTAATTCATATGATTTAGTGCAAATAAATTTGGAAATAATGTTAAAATTTGTTGTGAGAACATGTAAGAACCGGGCTGGTATTGTCTAAGTCAACAATTGGTAAGAATCACATGAGGTTAGTATGAATGAGAATGTAGTTCATATGTCAGTCAACAATTGGAAAGAATCCCATGAGGTTGTATGAATGAGAATGTAGTTCATATAATTTAGTGCAAATAAATAGGAAAATATTCATTGAAGGGTGTAGAGTTAGAGGACTTTAAAGTGACAAGTTAAAGCCCCCAACTTAGTTTATTGCTCAATTAAAAATTGGAAAGAATCACATGAGGTTGTATGAATGAGAATGTAGTTCATATGATTGACAGTAAACAATTAGAAAGAATCACATGAGGTTGTATGAATGAGAATGTAATTCATATGATTTAGTGGCTGGTATTGTCTCAGTCAACAATTGGAAAGAATCACACGAGATTGTATGAATGAGAATGTAGTTCATATGATTGAGTGCATTTGGAAAGAATCACATGAGGTTGTATGAATGAGAATGTAGTTCATATGATTGAGTGCAAATAGGTAGAAAGAATCACATGAGGTTGTATGAATGAGAATGTAATTCATATGATTTAGTGCAAATAAATTTGGAAATAATGTTAAAATTTGTTGTGAGAACATGTAAGAACCGGGCTGGTATTGTCTAAGTCAACAATTGGTAAGAATCACATGAGGTTAGTATGAATGAGAATGTAGTTCATATGTCAGTCAACAATTGGAAAGAATCCCATGAGGTTGTATGAATGAGAATGTAGTTCATATAATTTAGTGCAAATAAATAGGAAAGAATCACATGAGGTTGTATGAGTAAGAATGTAGTTCATATGATTGAGTGCAAATAAATAGGGAAATAGAAGAATCACATGAGGTTGTATAAATGAGAATGTAATTCATATGATTAAGTGAAAATAAATAGAGAAATAATTTTGAAGGGTGTAGAGTTAGAGGACTTTAAAGTGATAGGTTAAAGCCCCCAACTTGGTTTATTGGTTTATATGAATGAGAATGTAATTCATATGATTTAGTGCAAATAAATAGGGAAATAATTTTTGAAGTGTTAGAGTTAGAGGACTTTAAAGTGATAGGTTAAAGCCCCCAACTTGGTTTATTGTTTTAGGTTTTGATACGATCTTGAGTGCAAATAAATAGGGAAATATTCATTGAAGGGTGTAGAGTTAGAGGACTTTAAAATGATAGGTTAAAGCCCCCAACTTGGTTTATTATTTTAGGTTCTGATACGAGATGTTAGCCCCCATGTGGAGGGAATCGAGGGAACTCTAGAGTGAGCTAATATCTTCTCTGCCTAGCCAGTTTTCAGAACTACTCAAACTTTAAATTAGATAGTGTTCTTTATAGTAACTCTAGTAAGGGTAAAGAATATTATTGTTCCTATTTGGCACAACACAATTTGCATACATTCACAACAGAATTCCTTTACTTATTACCGATTCATGATAAGAAGAAAGATATTTTTCTTATTAAGTGCTCTTCATCTACAAAACTCTAATTATCTTTTTAAGTTGTTACTGTTTTGCCAAAATATAAAAATACCAAAAATATTTGAATTTTTATTATTGCAAAATATATTTAGTTTAAGTAATAGTCTTTTTAAAAATATAAAGTTTTCTAAAAGTGCATATTGTGTAAATTCTTTGTGGGTTCGATATTCAAGTCTTAATCAAAAGTCTTATATTACTTAATAACGATACATATACTTGCATAGTATCCCAATATATATAAATTAAAAGTTAAATTCTTACTTTTCTTCAGAATAAAGCTTTTAGATTTTTAGCAAAGTAAGGAAATATAAGTGAAAAATAATCTGAATAATTGTTGTACTTTGCATGTTAGCAGTATCCAGGGATCAGTTGGCTCGCGCTTAAGCGCCAATGCATGATTTTCAAAATTTTCAAATTAAAGTAAAATGCACCATTTGCCTAAGTAAACCACCCCTAAATGGTCTCATAGCACTTAATTGCCTATTTTTACCTTCCTATAACTCCCCTTTCTCTCGAAACTCTCAATAATAACTATTTCAATCCGAGACTAAAAATAACATAAATTTTCACACAAAAAAATATATATTAATTCACAAACAAGTACAAATACTTTTGAACACTTAATTCTAACTCCAAATAGTTTTAGATGAGAAAATTTTCCTAAATAGAAATACACAACAATCATTACACATAAAGAAGTCATAACTAGTAAAAACAAGACTTAAACACTAAACCACTTGAAAACAACAACTTCTAACACACAAATTTTAACACTAAACATAATTCCATTCTTCATTCAAAGGAACAAATTCCTGTCTTTCATTAGTCTCTCCAAGAATATAGAGTTAATAAAACGGACAGTGGTGACGAGCTGTGATACCATCTTCTTCAATCTACTTATGCTTTATGAGCATCACCTCATCCACTTCTTCTATATAACTTGTGTGGCTAAATTTCATCTTCAATTGCCATCCAATATGCTCTAGATGTGCATGCAGCTCAAGTACATTGGTCTCCAATGAAGCTATAGTATTTTCCATTTTATTGATCCTCTCTGATATCCCTTCAATACTAACGGCTAAGAAACCATTATACATCTCTTGTGAACTTTGAATAATGAACCTTTTCCTCATCAAATCCTTCTCCCATGAAGAAATTTTCTCTAAATCTCACTTTCTCTTAGACTTTTAGGGCTAGAAATTATCTGGGGTGAAATTCCTTCACAAAAGCCTTCTATTTATAGGCCTAAATCCTTCCAATAGCTCCTAAACACGTTTAGAAACTGCCTTGGCACATTTTTACAAACTAATTGACAGTTAAACCTTCTAGAATATTAATTTTTTACATGTGTTTAAACTGACGCGCTTAAGCGCCGGATCTAGCGCTTAAGTGCCAGTGCACATTTTTGCACTAGTCAACTTAACATCCAAAATCTTTTTCTAACATGTCTTGGTCAGTAAATAAAGTATTAAAATCTTTACTAACACATAATAGTTTCAAAAATAAAACTTTAAATTTCTCAATCACACACAAAACAACAATCAAAATAAAAGCACACTAATAATTATGGGTTGCCTCCCACAAAGTGCTTTGTTTTACGTCATCAGCCCGACGTAACCAGTGCTTATCTGGTTGACCCAACATCACTCTATCATTAAGTTTATGTCGATCCCCTATAAAATAAGGTTTCAGACTACGTCCATTAACTTTAAAAATTTTCTCAGACATCTTTAATATCCACAGCTCCATAAGGATAAACTTTTATCACAACAAATGAGCCCATCCACCAGGACTTAAGTTTGCCTGGAAATAGTCTTAACCTTGTATTATATAGCAAAACTTGTTGCCCTAGCTGAAAATTTTAGTAAGATTCCTTTGATCATGCCACATCTTCATCTTTTCTTTATAAATCTTGGCACTCTCAATAGATTCATTCCTTATCTCTTCAAGCTCATTTAATTGCAAAATATTTTCTCACCAGCATCTTTCAAATTATAATTGATCTCTTTAATCACTCAATTTGCTTTATGCTCAAGTTCAACTGTTAAGTGAAAAACATTCCTAAATATTAGCCTATATGGGGAAATTCCTATAAGAGTTTTGTATGCAATCCGATAAGCCTACAAAGCATTGTCAAGTTTAACTGAACAATTTATTTTTGTTGGATTCACAGGTTTTTCCATAATTCTTTTAATTTTTTGATTGGATAATTCAGCCAAACCACTTGTTTGAGGATGATAATAAGTAGCAATCCTATGATTTATATGATATTTCTTTAATAACTTCTCCATTATGGCATTTCTGAAATGACTTCCCCCATCAGTAATGATAACTATCAGCATAACAAATCTAAAAAATATGTTTGTTTTCAAAAATTTTGCAACACTTTAAGCATCTCATTAAGGTAAAGTAACAGCTTCTATCCATTTGGATACATAGTTCAGTGCTAACATAATATATAAATTTCCGAAAGATGGTATAAATGTCTCATGAAATCTAATCCCCAAAAATCAAATATCTCTAAATTTCCGAAAGATGGTATAAATGGTCCCAGGAAATCTAATCCCCAAACATCAAATATTTTTTTTTTGAAAGATGGTATAAATGGACCCATGAAATCTAATCCCCAAATATCAAATATTTCAACGTTCTAGCGTATAATTAAGGGGCATTCTCATTTATTTTAGCCCAAACCTCAAATATTTCAACTTCTAGCATATAATTGAGGGGCATCTCATTTCTTCTAGAAGGATATTGCCTACTCGTTGACATCTATCACAAGTTTTGATATAAGCATTAACATCTCTAAAAATTGTTGGCCAATAGAATCTAGATTGTAACAATCTATATGTTATTTTATCAACACCAAGATGTCCCCCAAATTCAGAATTACAATATTTTTGGATAATTTTATTAGTTTCTTCTAATGGTACATACCTTCAAATAATTAGATCCTTTAAAAATGGGTCATCCCAAAAATAAGCCTTAGCTTCAGAAATAAATGTTCTGTTTTGTTAGTATGTCATTCCATAGTGTATAGTATCGCTAACAAAAAAGTTCACAATGTCGGCATACCACGGAACACGCCATTCATTAATAGTGAACAATTTTTCATCAAGAAAATGTTCATTAATTTATTTTTCAAAACGGAGTGGTTTTTCTAACTCAAGCCTCGACAAATGATCACCAATTTGATTTTCAGTCCTCTTTCAAACTACTATTTCAAAATCAAATTCTTGCAAAAGAAGAATCCATCGTATAAGTCTAGGTTTAACATCCTTCTTTTTCATTAAGTACTTAATAGAAGAATGATCTGTATGCACTACACAATGAGTTCCAATTAAATATGATCTAAATTTATCAAAGGCACTACACAATGAGTTCCAATTAAAATGATCTAAATTTATCAAAAGCATATACTATTGCTAATAACTCTTTTTCATTTGTTGTATAATTAAAATTTATCAAAAACATATATTATTGCTAATAACTCTTTTTCAGTTGTTGTATAATTGATTTGAGTTTCATTGAGAGTTTTACTCGCATAGTAAATTACTTTAAAAATTTTATCATATCTTTGTCCTAAAACAACACTTATAGCATAATCACTAGCATCACACATCACTTCAAAAGGTTTTTCCCATTTTAGTGAATTTATAATTAGCACAGTGATTAATTTTTCTTTTAATAAATTAAAAGCTTCTAGGCATATCTTATCAAAATTGAAAATTGTATCTTTCTCCAATAAATGGCATAAAGGCTTTGCAATTTTTGAAAATTCTTTAATATATCTCTTGTAGAATTCAGCATGTCCTAAAATACTTATAATTTCCCTTACATTTTTTGGATAAGGAAAAATAACGATCACTTGAATTTTAGCAGGATCTACTTCCATACCATTTTCTGATATTTCATGACCACATACAATTCCCCGTGCTACAAAAAATTGGCATTTTTCCCAATTAAGGACTAAATTTGTTTCTTCCCAAAACTTAAGAAGTTTAGATAAATGTTCTAAACATAAGTCAAATGAAGTTCCAAACACTAAAAAATCATCCATGAATTCTTTAATCCCTTTTTCAATTAAGTCACAAAAAATAATTATCATACATCTTTGAAATGTAGCAGGGGCATTATATAAACCAAAGGGTATCCTTCTAAAAGTAAAAGTATCATAAAGACTGGTAAAAGTTATTTTGCTCTTAATCCTTAGGAGATATTTGTATTTAGTGATAACTAGTATATCCATCCAGAAAATAAAAGTGTTTATGCCCAGTTAGTCTATCCAACATTTTATCTAGTAAGGGTAATGGAAAATGATCTTCTCTAGTAGCAAGATTTAATTTTCTATAATCAAAGCATATTTGCCACCCTATAACTTATCTAGTAGGTATTAATTCCTCATGTTCATTCACAGTTACAGTTACTCCTCTTTTCTTAGGAACACAGTGAATTGGACTAACCCATGCACTATCTAAAATAGGGTAGATAATTCCACCATCTAACCACTTTAAAATTTATTTATTAACAACTTCTAACATAATAGGATTCAGTCTCCTTTGAGTATCAACCCTAGGTTTACAGTTCTCTTTCATATGAATTCTACTCAGACAAATTGAAGGATTGATTCGTTTAAAATCAGCAATTATGCATCCAAAGGCTTTGTTAAAATTTTTCAAAATTTTCATCAACCTTTCTTTTTCTTCCATCGTTAATTTTGAGGAAATTCTAATAGGTAAAGTTGAGGAATCTACTAAAAAGGCATATTTTAAATGTTCAGGAAGTAACTTCAAGTCAAGTTTTGGAGGTTTTTCAATTGATGGACAAAATGATTTATCTTTGTCTATCGTGTCCAAAATTTCAAAACTTCTCAAACATAGTTTGAATCTTTCTTAAAAAGCTCTTCACATCAATCTTATTCTTCTTTTTGCTCGTGTTTTAAATCTTTTTCTTCAGATTTTTCTTCATAAGTTGATTTTAAATGACATTCACATAGATATCTTATAACATCCATCCTATAACATTCATCATCTCTACCTTTTGGAGGATATTTTATTGATCTTGAAATATTGAAAGTAACAGTTTGATCTTTGAAGCTCAGTGTTAATTCCCTTTTCTGCACATTTATCATTACTCTTCCTGTGGCTAGGAAAGGTCTCCCCAAAATGATAGGTATCTATTTATATTCCTCCATATCTAGCACAGTGAAATCAATAAGAAAGATAAATTGATCCACTTTCACCAGGACACCTTCTATAACACCTTTAGGGTAAATTATCGAACGATCTGCTAGCTGCAGAGTTACAATATTTGGAGTTATTTCTCTTAATCCCAATCTTTTGAATATTGATAATGGCATAAGGTTAATGCTTGCACCTAATTCAAATAAAGCTATCCCCTAAAATCTATCTCCACTTGCACATGGAATTGTAAAGCTACCAGGATCTTTAAGCTTTTCAAGAAGCTTTTTCTGAATTATAGCATTGCACTCCTCACTAAGTGCAACAGTCTCAATATCTTCAAACTTCCTTTTACTATTGAGAATATCCTTCATAAACTTTACATAGCTTGGCATTTGTTCTAAGGCTTCAGTAAATGGAATATTAATTGTAAGCTTCTTAAATATATCTAAAAATTTTAAAAATTGTGTATCCAACTTCTACTGACGAAGTCTCTGAGGAAATGGAGGTGGTGGTTTTTCCAAATAAATTTTTAATGGAGAAATAGGTCTTTCAGAATCTTTTGGAGTATCCTCTTTTGATTCTTAAATTTCTTCTCTCTCAACTTCGATTTCTTTTTGAACCCTATCTTCCAACTCTCTTCCGCTTCTATGTTGAACGACTTTTACTTGCTCTATATTCTGGTCTTTTAGATTTGATTCAGTATTACTAGAAAGTGTTCCTTGGGATCTATTACTTAATGAATTTGCTATTTACTCAAGTTGATTCTCAATATTTATAATTGCAACTCCTTGACTTTGTAATTGATTTCTCATTTGTAACAACACTTCTTCTATAGACAACTTCTTCTCCTTAAATTGTGTTTTACTGTTAAAACCTTGAGGATAAGTAGATATATAATTATTATTCACTTGATTGTTCATGTTTCCCAATGGGTTTACATGGTTGTTCCCCCATTTCTGATTATTACCACCTGAATTGTTGTTCCAGTAAAAGTTTTAATGGTTTTTCTAACCTGGGTTATAATAATTTGAATATGGGTTATTCTTCTTGTTACTTATGGAATTTAAAGTTTCTAATGATGCTTGAGAATCTACCATTTGGCCTAATAAATTCTCTTCAATCATGAAAATTTGTTGAGAAAAATTCATTCCAAATTGGCCTTACTTCCTTGAAATTGCAGTAATTTGATTTGCTAACAGAGTAAATGCATCAGTTTCATGAATATTGGCTACTTTCTTAGGATTGACCCTCTCAGAAGGCCATTGAAAATTAGTGGTTGCCATTTATTTAATTAAAGCATAAAAGTCATGAAATGGTTTTGACATCAATGAAAACCAACAGTTCGATAATTGATCTAAGAGATCCAACTAATCCATTATAAAAAGTTTGAATTATTAACCAATTTTATATAGACTAGAGTGGATACTTTCTTAAGAGTTTTTTAAATCTTTTGAAGCTTCGTAAAAAGATTCCCCTTCAAATTGATTAGAAGATGTAATATCATTTCTAAGCTTCACAGTTTTTTAGGGTGAAAATATTTAGCAAGGAATTTTTGTACTAAATCACCCCAAGATCTGATAGATCCAGGTGCTAATGAATTCAAACACATCTTAGATTTATACCTAAGTGAGAAGGGAAATATTCTAGGTCTCATGAAATCATCTGATACACCATTGTATTTAAATGTAGCACATAATTCTAGAAAATCGGAAAGATGTAAATTTGGATCTTCAGTTGGTGATCTCCCAAACTAATTATTTGATAGCATTTGGATAATAGCACGATTATACTCAAATGAATTAGCCACTATAGTAGGTTTTTGAATTCTACAATGAAGTTCATCTACAGTAGAGTTGGCATAATCTCTTAAAGGTCTAAACTCTTGATGAATTTTAACATTTTAATTATTTTGGTTTGTCATTTTTGTAATTTTTTTCAATTTTTTAAGATTTTTATTTTTTTTTGTTTTTCTTATTTTACTAACTGTTCTCTCTAATTCAGAATCGTTGGGCACTAGTCCTTCAGAACCTAAACTACTTATACATTAACTTAAAATAAAATAAAACTAAACACACACAAAATTAAATACAATAACTTAAACTTTAAATAAGACTTTCTAAAAATAGAAATTTGCTTTTAAATTAATAGATTTTTATAATTTTTACTTCACTTCCCCGGCAACAGCACCAAAAACTTGATCCCGAAACTACTTATATGCAATAATATAACAATAATTCTCATTATATTTTTCACTTATATTTCCTTATTTGTAACAAAATGAAAAACTTGATCCTAAATAAAAATATGAATTTAACTTTTAATTTTTATATATTGGGATACTACGCAAGTATACGTATCATTATCAAATAATATAGGACTTTTTGATTAAGACTTGAGTATCAAAACTATAGGAAAGATATGGAATATCCAATTTTTGGAAAACTTTCTATTTTTTAAAAGATAATTATTTAAACTAAAGACATATTAGCAGTAAAAAAAGTTTAAATATTTTTGATAATTTTAATGCTTTGATAAAAACAGTACAAACTTAAAAAGACAACTTGAGTTTTTTCAGAAGAAAAGCACTAAATATGAAAATATCATTCTCCTTATCATGAATCAGTAAAAAGTATAGGAATTCTGTTGTGCCAAATAGGATCAATAATATTATTTACCCTTATTAGAGATGATTTAAATAACACTGGCTAATTTACAGTTTGAATAGTTCTGAAGACTGGCTAGGCAGGGAACATACTATCTCTCACTCGAGAGTTCCCTCGATTCCCTCCACCTGAGGGCTAACATCTCGTATCATAACCTAAACAATAAACCTAGTTGGGAGCTTTAAGCTTCACTTTAAAGTTCTCTAACTCTAAATTCTTCAATGAATATTTCCCCATTTATTTGCACCCAATGATATGAACTACATTCTGATTCATACAACCACATGTGATTCTTTCCAATTGTTGACTGAGATAATATCATTTTGGTTCTTACATGTTCTCACAACAAATTTCAACATCTGGATTGGCCAAATCAAGAAGTAAATGAAGTAAATGGATTTAAATTATCACAACTTCTTCCAACATTAAAGATCAATACACTCCACAACTTCCATCCAACACTTAATTACTTATCATTTTAAGAAAAAAGACAAAGAAAACTACTCGAAATCCATGGAGAAAACAAAACCACACTTTAGTTTAAAAGTATAAATCATTGTCAAACAAACAACAAGTCTCAATTAAAACCAAAAGTAGTCTAAAACTAAATATTAAAGCTTATCTCAAGTCCTCCACCAAACTCTTGAAATTTCTTTAAATCTCTTCTCTTTTATAACACTCTCAATATAAAACTAGAAATAAAAAAAATGATAAATATGTGGTTCCTAAAATTCTCTCCAACTAACTCCCCAATTTTTGAAATTTCAAAACTTTTCCAGTACTTTTAGAACCTCTTTCAAAGTCCTAATCTTATTTCTTTTATAATTCTCTAAATGGTGCCTTCGTATCTCTTCAAAATATGTCTTGATTAGATGTATTTCCATAAGAGATGCATCCTTTCGCAATATTTTTTGTCCATGGCGGTTGTAACCACCTATTAAGCCAGTAGGTGCCTCAAAAACCTCTTCAAAATTTACAAAAACCAAATTTACTCGTCCAATAACTGTCACTGGGGCTTTAGCGCGGGGCCTCTAGCACTTAGGCGTGGTCTTCTCTTTTTACCCGACGCTTAAGAGACTGATCTAACACTTAGGCGCAAAAATACTTTGGCACATTTTTCACCTATTTGCTCCAAATTAGATCCTTTTTCATTCCTTTAAGCATTTTTCACCTTTTTTTTGTACCTGAAAGAAAAACACAAAAATACCTTCCACTAAAGTGTAATACCTCAAAAATAGTTATAAAAATGTCTAAAATCACTATATATTTGAGGCGTATCAGGGGCTCAATGGATGGGTGTCCCATAGAAGTATGGGTGTGCTGTGAAAGAAAAGGATTGATGGATAACTGTGCCATGGCAGTGGTGACTTAAACAAAGGACATGGCATGAAGGTCAGTGTTTGACAAATGGGTATGTATTGGAGGTAGTGATCTTTGGATTTTTGTGTCGTTAAGGAAGTAGTTCAATAGATGGGTATTCCAAGAAGGTTGTGACTAAAGGATGAGCATAAATTGACATTGCTGGTCCGAATGATGGGTATTTCAAGGTGGCAATGACTTATAAATTATAATTTAGAGAAGGCAACAGTCTGACAGATGGATTTGCTGAGTAAGTAGTGACCCAGAGATAGGCTTGTAGTGAAGGTACTGGCCTGACATATGGATATGCGAAAGTGGCAGTGACCAGGTAATGAGCATGTCAGGAAGGCAACAACCTGACATATGAGTATGTCGATGATGCAGTGAATGAGGGATGAGCATGTTGTAATGGTAGCAGCCTGACAGATGGGTATGCCAAAAAGGTAGTGATATGAAGATGGAATTTATGTGATAAAAAAAGTCTGACAGATGGGCTTACCTAGGAGGCAATCACACAAGGATGGGCATTCCATGAAGGAAGTGGCCTGGTAGATGGGTATGCTGAAGAAGAAATGATCTAGGGATGGGCATGTGGTGAAGGCAGCAGCTCAAGAGGTGTGTATGAGGAGGTAACCTAAGGGAGAGTGTTCGAAAGATAATCAAAGTGCAACTCAGGCATATGATGATGATGATGCAAACTTAAATGCAAGTCCTATGAAACCATAAAAATTGTGTTTAGTCACCTAGGGTATAGGATTCCACTAGAAAGAATCACACATTTCCTCAGTAACTACCAAACTTACAGAAAACATACAATAAATGCACACAAGCATGCATGTGGTCGGTTTGGTTAATTAAACTAAAAAAATGGGTGGGTCTATCTGGGTTAATTGACAGACCCAAAGTATGGGTGATCAAACTGAGATGAAAGATCAACCCCAAAGGATATGGTAATCAACATGGGACGATTGATCAAACCCAAATTGGGTGATCGACACTTAATGTTCAATTAAACCTTGAGAACTGGGTGATCGGCTGGGGATGGCTCATCAAACCTAAGCGAGTGATTGACCGGAGATGGCTAATTGAACCCATTGTGTGATCACAAATAGTGATTGTTGACATCTAGAAGATAGGGTTATTGGCCCAGGATGACCTTTCAAACTCAAGATGGGTGATGAACACATAGCGGTCTATAAAATATAGAATATAGGGTGATCTGCTCGAGACGATCAATCAAACCTTAGTTGGGCAATCAATGCATAGCAGTTGATCAAGCCCAAAAGATAGGGTGATCAGCTTAAGATGGTCTATCAAACCCAAGCTTGGTGATCAACACTTTGTTGTTGATTAGACCTGAAGCAAAGGGTGATCCACCCAGGATGGTCGATCAAACTGAAGAAGATTGGGGATTGGCCTAGGTCAGCTGATTAACCCAAAGTGCTCAAGAAGTCCTAAAAAATGCATCAAATGTCTACAAATATGTAATGCAACCCTGACATTCGATGACACATTGATGTCGGGTTTATGTATGTGCTATAAATATCTTTCAATACTATGGAATGCAACCCTGACATTTGATGACACGTTGATGTGAGGTTTATGTATGTTTTAAGCTACTAAACCTAATAATTATGCAAGTATACATATTTCTCAAGTAATAACGGGCTCTAATGGAGTCCTAAATATCAATCCCACAGGAAGACAAAAATTTTTATGGTCACAAAGTAAAACACAATATTCAAACTATAAAAACATAAGTATGAAAAACAAGTCGAAAGTAAGTTTAATGTATGCTAATGAAATGCAACTAAAAGTTAACTAAGCTACTTTCTAAACTTCAATGTTAAATTTACTATGCTTAAACAAAGTTTTGTAACGAAGAGTTCAAGTTTAAGAAAGCATCATTCCCTTTTAAAATAAGAATATGTTTAGTTAAGTAATTAAAATTATTTAAAATTATATAAAATTGTATTATGCTATATAGGAGCAATCTTATTCTTTACCCTTTTTCGAGTGCATAAAGAACATTGGTTAATCTAGAGTTTGTCCCAAAAACTATGGTTAGGCTGGAAGGATATTGACTTTCACTCCAGAGCTCCCACTTTCGCCTTGCCTAAAGGCCAACATCTCACTTTAGTTTCCAAACAACTAGACCAAATTGGGGATTTTAGTCTCTCACCCTAAAATCTCCATTTCTATGCACATCAAAATATATTTCCTAATTTATTTGCACTCAAATCCATGGACTACATTCGCATCGATGAAATTAAATGTGACTTTCACCTTGTTGTAGAAAGCAAGCCCTTTCAGATCTTATGTTTCTCAAAAAATTTAAACATTTTGCTTGGCCAGATCAAAAAGTAAATGAAGATCAGAGTTCAAATCATAATAATTTATTAATATTTTAAAATCTGCACAATATTATTATTTTTTAACAAAACCATATCTCTTTGTAGGGAGATGGACAAAGAGGGCTGCTCAAAATTTATGAGGAAGGTACAACAAAACATGGATTTTATATATAAAAACTAGTTTATAAAATAAGAAAGAAAAGAATATAACTTATCCGACACTCCTTCTCAAGCAAATTTCTTAAAGTTCCCTTGATGAACTTTATCTGTTTACTATCACATTTAATTCTCTCTTAGAAGTGTAATGAAGAAAAAACCTCTCACTTTCCCTCTCCTCCTACAACTCTAGAGAAAAAAATCCTCTCCACACACAAAACTCCACAAAGACAAGACACCACTTTCTTATCGAAAGACTCCTCATGAAACACTCTACAAAGACTTCTAAAAAGTGGAACCAGCCCTCTTCTTCAAAGAAATTAACGAAATCTCTCTTTTTTCCCAAAGACATGCCTCTTCACACCAAGAGGCAAATCACTTCAAGTACAAGACATATGTCTTCATTCAAGAGCCTTTCTCAAGTGTTTAGATGCATTGAACAACTCCATGGGGCATTTGAATTCCTTGGAGCCTTATAGAACATCTCAAAAATAGTAAATAAGCACAAAAAATTCATTCAAAATCGTCTTTGGTGTATCTGGCACTTGTTTACTGGATTTCAGTGCTCCTCTCTTGATTCTTGTGCCTCTAGCGTCATTCTAGCACTTTTGGTGCCTTTTCTCTATAATTTGGCGCCTCTGACGTTAGTATGCTAAAAATATGTATTTTAACTCCAAATTTCTTCATTTTTGCTCATTTTTACTCCAAATGCCTGAAATCAATATACCTACAACAAAATATAAAAATACATTTCTTTAAAGTACAATATTAACAAATTCAAGCATAAAATCTATACATAAAATTGCACATTTTTTGTGTATCAAAATCCCCAAAACTTAAATGTTACTTATACTCAAGTAACTCTTTTACTATTTAAAAATATAACTTATGGTAGAGATTTTAACTTATAAATTTATATAATTTGGTTTAATAAATATAATATTATAACTTAAGAAAAACTTTTAATAACTTAGGTTAAAACTAAAAGTATAAGAACACCTAGTAGTCATGTCTAAGATTCTTGATTTTCTATTCATTTCAAGAAGAATTGTAATTTTTCATATTAAAGACACTTAGAATGTCCATATGAAAAATAATTTCATGAGATTATTATTAGTAAGGATGCTAATACTCAAATACAAGTTTAGAAAATATAATAAAGTTCTCTTCCTCAAGTTGATTCAAGTGAAGCAACTTTTTGATTAAGCATCTCCTCAAGCTTCTTCTCACATATATTTCTTTTCTTTCCCTTTTTCTTTTGATTATTATTTTTAATTTTTGGAACATTTTCAATTATTCTTTTTCATGTGATGATTATTATATCTGGATAGCCTTTAACAATTTTGAACTTCACTATCCCCTTCTTGAAGTTAAAAACCTTTTACCTTCCTTCACTTTATAAATTCATATTAGATTTGAAGATTTTTCGCAAAATCTCATTCATTTCTTCTTATATAAAACTCTAGTATTCTTAATACTTCATAAATACAATTTTCCTTACCTTAAATAGAAAAATCATAGTCTTATCCTTTAATATTAAATATCTTAACTCTAGAATTGACCTTCATTATTAAAGTTTCTTACTTAAATTTACTATAATATTTAAAAACAAAAATATAGTGATCTAAAGTTTGTGTATAATACCAAAGGTCATGCAAAATTATTTTTTAAAAAAATAGCTAATTAAGGATAAAGAAAGTTTAGTTTTCTTCTTTTAAAGAAATTTTTCTTTCCCCAAAACTTGGTTTTTTTTATATTTTTTGTAATAAGTAGGGCAGTCAGTACAAAAAATGTAGGTGGCAAATAAAAAGTAAAGGCATTAAAATACGACTAACCTATAAAGGGTTCTGAACATGAAACTTGGCTCTAATACATTTCATTTTTTCTATTACACGTATATCAAATTTAGACATTTGGACCAAAAGTAGCCAAAAAAACAAAGTTTGAGCCAAAACAACAAATTTTGTGATTCTGGCGCCTGAAGCGCCATTTTACAAAGAGTTGCACTTGAAGCACTAGATTTGGAGCATGAAGCGCCAAAACCTAGAACAACGCGGTCTTAAGCTAGTTGACGCCTGAAGCACCAGATTCAGCGCCTGAGGCACCAGAGACAACCTTTTACGAATTAAGTAGGTTCAGGACAAATTATGCGTGAATTTTGAAGGGACCGCTTATTCTAAACACCCTATGGAGTGATTTATTGCATCTAGATACTTTGGAAGGTTATTTTATTAAGGGATATGTCTCTTGCATCAAGAGAGATATCTTTTGAAATTCAAAAGGGTTGACTTTTGGATAGAATTTTGGATGGAGTTTTGAATTCTTTTGGAGGGAGGCACCACTACTAAAAGTGAGGGAAGTCTAGGGCTTAGCGGAGGCATAAATGGGAGTTTGAAGGGTTCAATTGAGGCATGAGAGAAAGAGAGAAAGTCAACGGCTTCTAAATTTTCCTTAAGAATTGTAAGAGGAGACGAAAGTTGAGAAATTTCTTCTTCATTGCTCTTTTAAGAGAGAATTGAGAGTGCTTGTAAAGAGGGAAAGTGTTTGATAAGAACTTCTAATAGTTTGCTTGGGATGGATTGTGAGATAAGTTGTGTCTTTTAGCTATTTATTTTTGTAAACTCATCTTTATATATGAAATCTATGTTTTGTTGTTTCCTTCTCATGAATTCTTTGTATTCTTCTTTATCCTCCTTCCTTCTTTCAGATATGGTTTTGTGAAGAGTTCATTTTGTTTTATACATTTTAAATGTCAATAATTTGTGATGATTTGAACTCTTATCTTCATTTACCTTTTGATCATGCCAATTGTAATGTTAAAATGTGTTGAGAAACATATGTTTCGAAAAGGCTAAGATTTCTACAACATGGTGAGAGTCACATTGGATTCCATGGGAGAAGATGTCATCCATGAGATTGAGTGCAAATAAATAGGATAATATATTTTGTTAGATGTAGAATTGGAGATTTTAAGGAGACAGATTAAAATCCCTAATATGGTCTAGTTGACTGAAAACTAACGCAAGATTGTTATCCCTCATGTGTGGGTGTAGTGGGACCTTTGGAGTGGCAATCGGTATCCTCCCAACCTAACCACGGAATTAGGGACCAAACTCTGGATTAGTCCATGTTCTTTATGCACTCGGAAGAGGGTAAATAATATGATTGCCCTTGTTTGGCTTAAAATAATTTTTATATATTTTTAAAAAATTTTAATTCCTTCATAGTCCATATACTTATTGTAAAGGGGATAGAAGTTTTCTTAAATTTGAACTCTTCATCACAAAACACTTTATTTATTTTTCGTAAGTTTACATTTGAAAGTTTAGCAAATAGTTTAATTAACTTAGTTCTTTTAACTACATTTTATTTAACATACACTCAATTACTTTAGATTCAAATTTTATACTTCAGTTTTGTAGTTTAAATTGTGATTTACATTATAATCATAAGAATTTATCTATAAGCATTTACAACTTCCCTGTGGGATTGATATTTAGGACTCCATTAGAGCCTTATATTACTTAAGCTATACATATACTTACATTATTATTAGGGGATTTGACAGTTTAATCATTTTTTAAAGATAAAATTATTTTTAATAAAGTTATTTTTGTCGTGTTTACATTGCATATTTATTATTATAACTGTTGTGTAAATTTAGTAATGATACACCTAAAATACATAGTATTTTTAGATACATTTTTATACCTATTTTTTAGATATTGCGCTTTAATGGAAGGTATTTTTTGTGTTTTTCTTACATATACAAGTAAAAAATAGAAAAAATGCTTAAAGGAGTGAAAAAGGATCAAATTTGGAGCAAAAAAGTGAAAAATTGTGCAAAAGAGTTTTGGCGTCTAAGCACTAGATCCGGCGCTTAAGCGCCGGTTACACAGAGAGGGACGTGCCTAAGCACCGAGACCCCACACATAAGCACCAGTGGCTGTTACTAGACGAGTAAAATTGGTTTTCACAAATTTCAAAAAGGTTTTTGAGGCACCCATTGGCTTCATAGGTGGTTGTAACCACCATGGACAAAAATTATCATGAAAGGATGCGTCTCTTAGGAAAATACATTGAATTAGGACACATTTTGAAAAGATCCCAAGGCACCTCTTGGAAAACTAGAAATCAAAGAAGAGAGGACTTAGAAAAGAGTCCTGAAAATATTGGGAAGTTTTGAAATTTCTTTTCTAGGGACTTAGTTCGGAAAGATTTTCAGGAACCACTTTTTATTACTTAATCCTTTTTGTTATTTTTTTAGTGATTGTAAAAGAGAAGAGATTTAAAGGACCTTTAAGAGTTTTGTGGAGGACTTGAGGTAAGTTTTTATCTTTTTTTTAAACAGATTCAAAGGAAATTCAAGATTGGTGGAGGACTTGAGATAAGTTTTTATCTTTTGTTTTAGACTACTTTTGGTTTTAATTGAAATGGGAGAGGACTTGAGATAAGTTTTTATCTTTTTGTTTTAGACTACTTTTGGTTTTAATTGAGACTTAGGACTTGAGATAAGTTTTTATCTTTTGTTTTAGACTACTTTTGATTTTAATTGAGACTTGTTATTGTTGAGATAAGTTTTTATCTTTTATTTTAGACTACTTTTGGTTTTAATTGAGACTTATTGTTGATTAAAGGAACTTTAAGAGTTTGGTGGAGAACTTGAGATAAGTTTTTATCTTTTTGTTTTGAGACTTTTTTGGTTTTAATTGAGACTTGTTGTTGGTTTGATAATGATTTCTTCTTTTAAACTAAAGTGTAGTTTTATTTTATCCATGGATTCTGACTATTTTTCGTTATATTTCTTCATAAAATGGTAAGTAATTAAGTTTTTGATGAAAGTTGTGGAGAGTATTGATCTTTAATGTTGGAAGAAGTTATGATGATTTAAATCCATGCACTTCATTTAGTTGTTGACTTGGCCAATCCATATGTTAAAATTTGTTGTGAGAACATGTAAGAACAGGGCTTGTATTATCTCAGCCAATAATTGGAAAGAATCACTTGAGTATGAATGAATGAGAATGTAGTTCATATGACTCAGTCAACAATTGGAAAGAATCCCATGAGGTTGTATGAATGAGAATGTAGTTCATATAATTTAGTGCAAATAAATAGGAAAATATTCATTGAAGGGTGTAGAGTTAGAGGACTTTAAAGTGACAAGTTAAAGCCCCCAACTTAGTTTATTGCTCAATTAAAAATTGGAAAGAATCACATGAGGTTGTATGAATGAGAATGTAGTTCATATGATTGACAGTAAACAATTAGAAAGAATCACATGAGGTTGTATGAATGAGAATGTAATTCATATGATTTAGTGGCTGGTATTGTCTCAGTCAACAATTGGAAAGAATCACACGAGATTGTATGAATGAGAATGTAGTTCATATGATTGAGTGCAAATAGGGAAATATTCATTGATGGGTGTAGAGTTAGAGGACTTTAAAGTGACAGGTTAAAGCTCCCAACTTGGTTTATTATTTTAGGTTCTGATACAAGAATGTTAGCCCCCAGGTGGAGGAAATCCAGGGAACTATAGAGTGAGAGCTAGTATCTTCCCTGCCTAGCCGGTCTTCAAAACTATTTAAACTTTAAATTAGTCAATGTTCTTTATAGCATCTCTAATAAGGGTAAAGAATATTATTGCTCCTTTTTGACACAACATAATTTACATACTTCCACAATAGAATTCCTATACTTATTACTAATTCATGATAAGAAGAAAGATATTTTCATATTAAATACTTTTCTTCTACAAAAACTTTAGTTATCTTTTCACTGTTTCGTTAAAATATCAAAAATACAAAAAAAATTTAATTTTAAATTCCTACAAAAACCATGTCTAGTTTAAGTAATTATCTTTTTAAAATAGAAAACATTCTAAAAAGTGAATATTGCATAATTTTCCCTGTGGGTTTAAAATTTAGGTCTTAATGAAAAAGTACTATATTACTTGATAACGATACGTATATTGCAAAGTATCCCAATATAAATATATATAAATTAAAAAGTTAAATTCTTATTTTTCTTCATAAAAGTTAAATTCTTATTTTTCTTCAGAATCAAGTTTTTGGTTTTGTTGCAAAATAAGGAAAAATTTTTCTTCATATATATATAAATTAAAAAGTTAAATTCTTATTTTTCTTCAGAATCAAGTTTTTGGTTTTGTTACAAAATAAGAAAATATAAGTGAAAAATACCATCAGAACTTTTGCTATACTGTGCATAAGCATTGGTATCCAGGGATCAAGTTTTTGGCGTCATTGCTGGGGAAGAAAACTAAGTAAGTTTCTTTTTTTAGAAAGTCTTATTTAAACTTTAAATATTGTATTTTATTTTATACGTTTTATTTTATTGAATTTTATTTTATGTTAGTGTATGCGTAGTTTAGGTTATGAGGGACTAGTGCCCTACGATATTGAATTAGAAAGAATAATTAGAAAAATAAGAAAAAACAAAAAAATTAAAAATCTAAAAAAATGCAAAAAAAATTACGGAAATGGCATACCAAAATAATCAAAATGTTGAAATTCATCAAGAGTTTAGACTTTTAAGAGATTATGCCAACCGTACTGTAGATGAACTTCATTGTAGTATTAAAAAAAACTACTATAGTGGCTAATTTATTTGAGCTTAAAGCTGTTATTATCCAAATGATATCAGATAATCAATTTGGGGGATCACCAACTGAAGATTCAAATTTACATCTTACCAATTTTCTAAAGTTGTGTGCTACATTTAAATACGACGGTGTTTCAGATGATGCCATAAGACTTAGGTTATTTCTTTTCTCACATAGGAATAATGCTAAGATGTGGTTGAATTTGTTAGCACCTAGATCTATCAGAAATTGGGGTGATTTAGCAAAAAAATTCCTTGCTAAATATTTTCCACTATAAAAAACTGCAAAGCTTAGAAATGATATTACAACTTTTAATTAGTTTGAAGGGGAATCTATTTATGAAGCATGGGAACGATTTAAGGAACTCTTAAGAAAGTGTCCACACCATGCTACACCAAATTAGTTAATAATTCTAACCTTTTATAAAGGATTAATTGCTTCTCATAGATCTATTATCGATGTCGCTGCTAGGGGTTCATTGATGTCAAAACCATCTCATGATACTTATGCTTTAATTGAAGAGATGGCTACCAATAATTTTCAATGGCCTTCTAAGATGGTGAATCCAAAGAAAGTAACCAATATTCATGAAATAGATGCATTTACTATGTTAGCAAAACAACTTGCTGCAATTTCAAGGAAGTTAGACCAATTTGGAATGAATTTTTTTCAACCAATTTCCATGATCGAAGAGAGCTCATTTGTCCAAATGGTAGATTCTCAAACATCATTAGAAACTTTGAATGTCATAAATAATAATCAAAATAACCCATATTCTAATTATTATTACCTAGGTTGGAATAACCATCCCAACTTTAGCTGGAATAACAATTCAGGTGGTAATAATCAGTAATGCGGGAACAACCAAGTAAACCCATTTGGAAATTGGAACAACCAAGGGAATAATAATTCTAGATCTACTTATCCTCCAGGAATCAACAGTAATACACAATTTAACGATAAGAAGTTATCTATAGAAGTAGTGGTGTTACAAATGGGTAATCAGTTACAAAGTCATAGAGCTATAATTAGAAATATTGCAAATCAACTTGAGCAAATTGCAAGTTCATTAAGTAATAGATCCCAAGGAACACTTCCTACTAATACTGAATTAAATCTAAAAAACTAGAATAAAGAGCAAGTTAAAGTCATACAACTTAGAAGCGGAAGAGAGTTGGAAGGTAAGGTTCAAAAAGAGATTGAGGTTGAAAGAGAAGAAATTTAAGAATCAAAAGAGGACGCTCCGAAAGATTCTGAAAGTCCTATTTCTCAACTGAAAATTAATTTAGAAAAACCACCACCTCCATTTCCTTAGAGACTTCGACAACAGAAGTTAGATAAGTAATTTTAAAAATTTCTAGAAATATTTAAGAAGCTTACAATCAATATTCTATTTGCCGAAGCCTTAGAACAAATGCCAAGTATGAAAAGTTTATGAAGGATATTCTCAACAGAAAAATGAAGTTTGAAGATAATGAGACTGTTGCACTTAGTGAGTAATGCAATGCTATATTTCAGAAGAAACTTCCTGAAAATGTTAAAGATCCTGGTAGCTTTACAATTCGATGTGCAATAGGAGATAGATTTAATGAGAAAGCTTTATGTGATTTAGTTGCAAGCATTAACTTCATGCCATTATCAATAATTAAAAGATTTGGATTAGGAGAAATAACCCTTACTACTGTAACTCTGTAGTTAGCAGATCGTTCAATAACCTATCCTAAAGGATTTTTAGAAGATGTCCTAGTGAAAGTGGATCAATTTATCTTTCATCTTGATTTCATTGTGCTAGATATGGAGGAAGATAAAGAGATACCAATCATTTTGGGGAGACCTTTGCTAGCCACAGGAAGAGCAATGATAGATGTGGATAAAGGGGAACTAAAAATGCATGTCAATGATGAAATTGTTAGTTTTAACATTTCAAAATCAATGAAATATACTGAAAAAGGTAAATATGATGAATTTTATAGAATAGATGTTAGAAGATATCTGAGCGAATGCCATTTCAAGACTACTTATGAAGAAAAATCTGAAGAAAAAGATTTAGAATATGAGCAAGAAGAGGAATTAGATCAATCTGAAAACCTTATTAAGGAAGATTCATGTTAAATTCAAGAAAGTTTTGAAATTTTGGACACGATAGACAAAGATAAAGCATTTTGTCCATCTACTAAAAAACCTCTAGAACTTGAGTTGAAATTATTTCCTGAACATTTAAAATATGCGTTTTTAGGAGATTCCTCTACATTACCTGTTATAATTTCCTCGAAGTTAAAAAAGGAAGAAGAAGAAAAGCTGATGAAAATTCTAAAAAATTTTAAGAAAGCCTTTGGATGGACAATTGCTGATATTAAGGAAATCTGTCCTTCAATTTGTATACATAGAATTAATCTGGAAGAAAACTACAAACCCAGGGTTGATCTACAAAGGAAATTAAATTGTGTTATGAAAGAGATTGTAAAGAAATAAATTTTAAAGCGGTTAGATGCTAGAATTATCTACCCTATTTCAGATAGAGCATGGGTTAGTCCAATTTACTGTGCTCCTAAGAAAGGAGGAGTAACTATAACTGTGAATGAGCATAATGAGTTAGTACCTACTAGACAAGTTACGGGGTGGATAATATGCATTGATTATAGAAAATTAAATCTTGCCACTAGGAAACATCATTTCCCACTACCCTTTCTAGATCAAACGCTGGATAGACTAGCTGGGCATAAATACTTTTATTTTCTGGATGGATATACCGATTATCACCAAATTCAAATATCTCCTGAGGATCAAGAGAAAACAACATTTACCAGTCCTTATGGTACTTTTGCTTTTAAAAGAATGCCCTTTGGTTTTTGTAATGGCCTTGCTACATTTCAAAGATGTATGATGACAACTTTTTGCAATTTAATTTTAAGGGATTGAAGTCTTTATGGATGACTTTTCAGTGTTTGGAACTTCATTTGACTCATGTTTAAAATATTTATCTAAATTTCTTAAGCCCTGTGAAGAAACAAATGTAGTCCTTAACTAGGGAAAATATCAATTTATGGTAGCAGGAGGAATTGTATTAGGTCATCAAATGTCAAAAAATGGTATAGAAGTAGATCCTGCTAAAATTCAAGTGATTGCTAATTTACCTTATCCAACAAATGTAAGGGAAATTAGGATTTTTTTAGGACATGCTGGATTCTACAGGTGATATATTAAGGACTTTTCAAAGATTGCTAAGCCTTTATGCCATTTACTGTAGAAAGATGCAATTTTCAATTTTGATGAGGAATGCCTAAAAGTTTTCAATTTATTAAAAGAAAAATTAATCACTGCACTAATTATAGTTTCACCAAATTGGGAAAAACCTTTTAAACTTATGTGCGATGCAAGTGATTATGCTATTGGAGTTGTTTTAGGACAAAGATATGAAAAAATTTTCAAAGTTATTTACTATGCTAGTAAAACTCTTAATGAAACTCAAATTAATTATACAACAACTGAAAAAGAGTTATTAGCAATAATAGTATATGTCTCTGATAAATTTAGATCATATTTGATTCAAACTCATTGTATAGTGCATACAGATCATTCTGCTATTAAGTACTTAATGAAAAAGAAGGTTACTAAACCGAGACTTATAAGATGGATTCTTCTTTTACAAAAATTTGTTTTTGAAATAGTAGATCAGAAGGGAACTAAAAATCAAATTGTTGGTCATCTGTCCAGGATTGAATTAGTAAAACCACTTTTTTGGAAAAATAAATTAATGAACATTTTTTAGATGAAAAATTGTTCCTTGTAAATGAGTGGCGTGTTCTGTGGTTTGCCAATATTGTGAACTATATTACTAGTGATCTTAAACCCTATGGAATGATATACCAACAAATGAGGAATTTTACTTCTGAAGATATGACTTCTTTTTGGGATGACCCATATTTATATAAACAAGGAAAGGATTTGATCATTCGAAGATGTGTACTGTTAGAAAAAACTTATGAAATTATCCAAAAATGTCATAATTCTGATTTTGGGGGATATTTTAGTGTTGATAAAACAACATTCAAAATTCTACAATTTGGATTTTATTGGCGTACAATTTTTAGAGATGTTAATTCTTATATCAAAACTTGTGATAGATGTCAAATAGTAGGAAATATTTCTAGAAGAAATGAGATGTCCCTCATTTATTTGTTGGAAGTTGAAATATTTGATGTTTGGGGATTAGATTTAATGGGACCATTTATACCATCTTTCTGAAATTTATATATTCAGTTAGCAGTGGACTATGTATCTAAATGGATAGAAGCTGTTGCTTTACCTCGATGTGATGCTCAAAATGTTGAAAATTTTTGAAAACAAACATATTTTGTAGATTTGGGATGCTGAGAGTTATCATTACTGATGAGGGAAGTCATTTCAGAAATGCCATTGTGGAGAAGTTATTAAGGAAATATCATATAAATCATAAGATTGATACTGCTTATCATCCTTAGACAAGTGGTTTGACTGAATTATCCAATTGAGAAATTAAAGGAATTATGGAAAAATTTGTGAATCCAACAGAAATAGATTGGTCAGTAAAACTTGACTATGCTTTGTGGGTTTATAGGACTGCATATAGAACTCTTATAGGAATGTTCCCATATAGGCTAATATTTGGGAAAGCTTGTCACTTACCAGTTCAATTTGAGCATAAAGCATATTGAGCTATTAAAAAGTTCAATTATAATTTAATAGATGCTAGTGAGAAAAGATTGTTACTATTAAATGAGCTTGAAGAGATATGGAATGAATCTTATGAGTGTGCTAAGATTTATAACGAAAAGATGAAGATGTGACATGATCGAAAGATTCTTACTAAAAATTTTCAGCCAGGGCAACAATTTTTGCTATATAATGCACGGTCAAGATTATTTCCAGGCAAACTTCTCCAAATTTGATCCTTTTTCACTTCTTTAAGCACTTTTCACCCTTTTTACCTCTATCTACAAGAAAAACACAAAAATAACTTCCATTAAAGCGCAATATCTCATAAATATGTATAAAAATGTGTCTAAAAACACTATATTTTTTAGGTGTATCAAAATGACCCAAATATGTTACTTGTTCTCAAGTGACACTTCAATCTTTAAAAACTAAATATGTATGATATGTAAATGAGTTTCTTTAGGAGTTACCAAAATTTTTATTTAGAAATATAGCAGTATAATTTAGAAAAAATATTCAGTAAATGAGACCAACGTTAAGTTTAGAAATTTTTAATGTTAAGGAAGATGAAAATATGAGTTTCTATCTAATTCAGAAATATAATGTAGATTTTCCAAATTTAGAATTTTGTTCTTTTATTTTCTCCACATAAAAATTTCATTAAAAAGTAATTTTACTTACTATATTATATCTATAAGCTTAAGAGTTTCTCAAGTCTTATACTTTAAAATGATCAAATGTAGAGCAAATTTTTTATTAGGCACTAATCCTCAAGCTTCTCCTTCCTAATGTTTTTCTCTTTTTCTTTTTCTTTTTTCCTTTCTTTCTCTTTTTCTTTTCTTTTTCTTTTGTTTATTTTTTTCTTTTCCTTTTCATTTTCAGGTAAGGATTACTATATCTGGATAGGCCCTTAATGCTTTTCAATTCCACTTCTCCTTTTCTAAAGCAAAGTCTTGATATAAGTCTTTTACTTATAAATATAATAATAGTTTTGAAAATTATTTGAATAAAAGAAATTTAAGTATTAAAAATCAAAGTCTGAATTACCTAAATTTTTCAAAAATACAATTTTTCTTACTAAAGATATTTATTTATATTAATCATTTTCTAATCCAAAAACTTTTAACTTAATGTTTTTCTTCATTACTAAAAATTTTAACTAAATTTTCTTACTCATTTCTAAAATCAAAATTTACATCCCTAATATAACTTCATATACATAATCAATTTTTTTCTTTTCAAATCATAGTCACTTGTAGAACATTTGAAAGCAATTAAAATTCTAGTTTTGAAAATATTTTTCATCCCCACAAACTTAAATTTTTAACAGATTAAACAACTTAGCATTAGATATATATAAGCAGGAATGAAAATTTAAAATAGCATACTAACAAGAATTTTTAAACCCTAATGATACAAGCATAAAACTAAAAATAGAAGTAAAATTAATTTTTTATCATATTTTCTATATTTTCATTTCAATTTAACATGTAGAGATTCAATATAATTCTAAACAGTGTATATAAACATAAAATCAAACTAACACACTAACTTGATTTCACGATCTCAACATAAAAACAAACAAACTAACATGATAAAAAAAATTACAGGGTAACAGTTTCAGAAAGTTAAATTTAAGATCAAAGTTAGCTAGATTTTTAAACTTTTCAAAAGACATAGAATGAAGTTCAATTTTAATCTAACTAAAATGGTATTAAACACAGATCAACAATTACTATCCTAGAATGTTAAAATAGGCCACTAACCAAACACAACATCACAATAACAATATAAAAGGTCCCAAATATAACATAGTACATAGTATAAATCAACACAAAACAAATGTAGCAGTACTACATCACATAGTCTTCAACATAAACAAACATAAAAATATCTCAATCCTACTCATCATCCTCAGAATCACCGCCATACCACTTTTATGTAGGCTCTTAAACTGAATATCGAGGATATGGAGGAAATTGTACTCTTGGGTCACCTTTAATCAGGCTCTCCAAAGATGAGTGGAATTTCTCTTCATATTCACTCTTTCTCCTATTATAACTTATAGTATGATCTGCAAAATGCTCTAAAATTTGTACCTTATCAATGGTAAAATTGATATTATCCATCATCTTTTGTAATAACTCATCTCAGGTATCAGTAGACTCACCTTGAGATGTACAAGCACGTGAGGTAGATGGTCTAGATGTAGAAGCAGCAGAGGTAGAAGTAGCAGACGCCTTCATTCCATAGCTTCTGGAAAATCCTCCTCTCCAACCAAAAAATGAATGCTCAGAATAAGTCTTCACATTCACCTTAGTGATGGGCTTTAGAGGTAATAACACTTCCTCCAAGCTATCATATTTAACTCCAACCTACTCATACAAAGAAAAGATCAAGGAAGAAAATCCGAGACCTGCAGTTGTAATAGCTGTAGCAGAACTGGTGATAGTCTGACAAATCAAAACTCCAATATTGATGAGCTTCCCTCTTGAATACAGTAGTTCAACTTTGCTCTTTCTTTGGTCACTTCACTGATATGATTGATTCGAAGCAAACTAGTAGAAATGAAATAATGTCAGGCCTTTGAAGGTGCACATAAATTTGACGTTGGGAAGTTAACTATCCTTTCATTAGTTATCTTCCAAAGTACTCTCCCAATAGTCAAGTAAGAAATAATCTTATCTAATTCCGCTTCAGTAGGACTATATTTTGCATAAAAACATAATGTATCTGGTGGTAAATGATAAAACAACTTGATTACCTCTGGCTAAAAAGGTACCAACTTCCCTCGAACCATGACTCGATTTTCTTGAGCTTCAAGGAGATTTGCATAGAACTCTCTCAAAATATGTATAACTGCCACAACAGAGAAACAACAGAATTGTTCCCACTTTCGGTGAACAATTAAATCTTCAATAGGAATAAGGTGACAGTGGCGTTAAAAATTGTGATTTCTGGCACAAAAATTCACTTTTAACCATTTGCAAATCAGTTTTCGTGAACCAGCGCTTAAGCGCGGGTAAGTGACTCTTAGTCGCCTGCCTCTCAGGTTTGCTCGTGCTTAAGTGCAAGATGCAGTGCTTAGGCGCCAGTGCATGATTTTCAAAAATTTTAAATTAAAGTAAAATGCACTATTTGTCTAAGTAAATCACCCCTAAATGGTCACAAAGCAATTAAATGACTTTTTTCAACTTCCTATAACTCTCCTTTATCTCAAAATTCTCCTTAAAAACTATTTTCACACAAAAAAACTTATATTAATTAACAAATGAGTATAAAGATATTTAAACACTTATTTCTCATTCCAAATAATCTTGGATGAGAAAATTTTCCTAAATACAAACACTTAACAGTCTTTCACAATTAAACACCTAAGTAACACAAATACTAAAAGCAAGTCTTAAATACTAAAACACTTAAAGACAATGACTTTAATCACATAAAAACATAACTTCAAACATAGAACTTAATTACATTCTTCATTTGAAGGAACAAATTCAGGTCTTTCATTAGTCTCTCCTGGGGCAACTGGAATGTAATGTTGATAAAACGGATGGTGATGACATGCTCTGATGCAATCTTCTTCAATCCACTTTTGCTTAAGAAACATCTCCTTATCCACTTCCTTTATATAGCTAGTGTGGCCAAATTGCATTTTCAATTGTCATCCAATATGCTCAAGATGTGCATGAATCTCCAATACCTTAGTCTATAGTACAAACATGGTATTTTAAATTTTATTGATCTTGTCTAACATCCCTTCAAAACTAATGGCTAAGAAACCATTACACATCTCTTGTGCACTTTAAATAATGAATTTCTTCCTCATGGTATCCTCCTTCTTCTTCAAATCATTCTCTCATGAACACATCATCTTAAAATCTATCTCTCTCTTAGACTTTAGGGCTAGAAATGATCTGGGTTGAAATTACTTCACTAAACCCTTCTATTTATAGGCCTAAATCCTTTGAATAACTCATGAACACGTTTAGAAACTGCCTTAGCATGTTTTTGCAAACATCTAGGCAATTTTCCCTTCTAAAACAATAATTTTCAACATGTTTGTAAACTACCACGCTTAAGCATCGGATTTTGCACTGAAGCGTCAGTGCACATTTTCGCACTAGTCAACTTAACGTCCAAATTCTCATTTTAACATGTCTAGATCACTAAATAAGGTCTTAAAATCAATACTAACACATAATAGTCTCAAAAATACTACCCAAATTTTCTTAATCACACATAAACAACAATCAAAATAAAAACACACTGATAACTATGGGTTGCCTCACACAAAGCGCTTGGTTTTACGTCGTTAACCCGACGTAACCAGTGATTACTTTGGTTGACCCAACATCATTCCATCATTAAACTTATGTTGATCCGCTATAAAATAAGGTTTCATTCTATGTCCATTAACTTTATAGATTTTCTCAGACTTAGCATCTTTAATATCCACATCTCAATAAGGATAAACTTTAATCACAGTAAATAGGCTCATCCACCTGGACTTAGGTTTGCCTGGAAAAAATCTTAACCTTGAATTATACAGAAAAGCTTGTTGTCATGGCTAAAAATTTTTTTGTAAGAATCCTTCGATCATGCCACATCTTCAACTTTTCATTATAAATTTTGGCACTTTCAAAAGATTCATTACTTATCTCTTCAAGCTCATTTAATTGTAATAATCTTTTCTTACCAGCATATTTCAAATTATAGTCAAACTCTTTAATCGACCAACATGCCTTATGCTCAAGTTCAACTAATAAGTGACAATCTTTTCCAAATTTTAGCCTATATGGGACATTCCTATAGAAGTTCTGTATGAAGTCCTATAAGCCCACAAAGCATTGTCAAGTTTGACTGACCAATCCATTTTTGTTGGATTCACAGAATTTTCCATAATTCTTTTAATTTCCTTATTGGATAATTCAACCGAACCACTTGTCTGAGGATGATAAGCAGTAGCAATCCTATGATTTATATGATATTTCCTTAATAATTTCACCATTATGACATTTCTGAAATGGCTTCCCCCATCAGTAATGATAACTCTAGGCATCCCAAATCTACAAAATGTATTCATTTTCAAAAATTTTCCAACACTTTGAGTAGCACAACAAGGTAAAGAAATAGCTTCTATCCATTTGGATACATAGTCCACTACTAATAGAATATATAATTTTTGAAAGATGGTATAAATGGTCCCATGAAATCTAATCACCAAGCATCAAATATTTCAACTTCTAGCATATAATTGAGGGGCATCTCATTTCTCCTAGAAATATTGCCTACAATCAAATATTTCAACTTCTAGCATATAATTGAGGGGCATCTCATTTCTTCTATAAATATTGCATACTCTTTGACATCTATCACAAGTATTGATATGAGCATTAACATCTCTAAAAATTAAAGGCCAATATAATCCAGATTGCAAAATTTTGTATGTTGTTTTGTGAACACCAAAATGTCTCCCAAAATCAGCATTATGACATTTTTGGATAATCTCATAAATTTCCTCTAATGGTACACATCTTCAAATAATCAGATCCTTTCAATTTTTATATAAAAATGGGTCATCCAAAAAATTAGTCTTAGCTTTAAAAAGAAATTTCCTCTTCTGTTGGTATGTCATTCCATAGAGTATAATATCACTAACAATAAAGTTCACAATGTCGGCATACCACGGAACACGCTACTCATTAACAGTGAACAATTTTTCATTTGGAAAATATTCATTAATTTCATTTTAAAAATAGACTGGTTTTTCTAATTCAAGCCTGGACAAATGATTAGCAATTTGACTTTCAATCCCCTTCTGATCTACTATTATAAAATCAAATTCTTGCAAAAAAAGAATCCATTTCATAAGCCTAGGTTTAGCACCCTTCATTTTCATTAAATACTTAATAGCATAATAATTTTTATGCATACACAATGAGTTTCAATTAAATATGATCTAAATTTATCAAAAGAATATACTATTGCTAATAACTCTTTTTCAATTGTTGTATAACTAATTTGAGTTTCATGAAGAGTTTTATTAGCATTGTAAATAACTTTGAAAATTTTAACAAATCTTTGTCCTAAAAGAGCTCCAATAGCATAATCACTAGCATCACACATTAATTCAAAAGGCTTTTCCTTATTTGGTGAGACTATAATTGATGCAATGATTATTTTTTCTTTTAATAACTTAAAAGCCTTTAGGCATTCCTCATCAAAATTAAAAATTGCATCTTTCTCTAGTAAATGGCATAAAGGCTTAGAAATCTTTGAAATGTCTTTAATATATCATCAGTAGAATCCATCATGTCCTAAAAAATTCCTAATTTCACTTACATTTTTGTTGGATAAGGTAAATTAGCGATCACTTGAATTTTAGTAGGATCTACTTCCATACCATTTTTTGATATTTGATAAGGTAAATTAGTGATCACTTGAATTTTAGCAGGATCTACTTCCATACCATTTTCTGATAGTTGATATCCTAATAAAATTCCTCCTACTACCATAAATTGGCATTTTTCCAAGTTAATGACTAAATTTTTTCTTCACTGTGTTTAAGAACATTGGATAAATGTTCTAAACATGAGTTAAATGAAGTTCCAAACACTGAAAAGTCATCCATGTGTACTTCAATCCCTTTTTCAATTAAATCACAAAAAATTGCCAACATACATCTTTGAAATGTAGCAGGGGCATTACATAAACCAAAGGGCATTCTTCTAAAAGCAAAAGTACCATAAGGATGGGTAAACATTGTTTTCTCTTGATCCTCAAGAGATATTTGAATTTGGTGATAACTGGATCCAGAAAACAAAAGTATTTATGCCCAACTAGTCTATCCAGCATTTGATCTAGAAAGGGTAGCAGAAAATAAAAGTATTTATGCCTAGCTAGTCTATCCAACATTTGATCTAGAAAGGGTAATGAAAAATAATCTTTCCTAGTGGCAAGATTTAATTTTCTATAATCAATGCATATTCGCCACCCTGTAACTTATCTAGTAGATATTAACTCACTATGTTTATTTACAGTTATAATTTCTCCTCCTTTCTTAGGAATGCAATGAATTGGACTAACCCATGCACTATCTGAAATTGGATAGATAATTCCCGCTTCTAACCACTTTAAAATTTTTTTCTTTACAACTTCTTTCATAACAAGATTCAATCTCCTTTGCGGATCAACCCTGGGTTTGAAGTTCTCTTCCATATGAATTCTATGCATACAAAGTGAAGGATTGATTCCTTTAATAACGGCAATTGTCCATCCATAGGCTTTCTTTAAATTTTTTTAGAATTTTCATCAACCTTTCTTCTTCATCCATTATTAATTTTGAAGAAATTATAAATGGTAAAGTAGAGGAATCTCCTAAAAAGGCATATTTTAAATGATCGGGAAGTAACTTCAACTCTAATTATGAAGATTTTTCAATAGATGGACAAAATTAATTGTAAAGGTCTATCGTGTCCAAAACTTCAAAACTTTCTCGAACATAGTTTGAATTTCCCTTAAAAAAATTTTCACATTGATTTTATTCCTCTTCTTGCTCATGTTCCAAGCCTTTTTCTTCAAATTTTTCTTCATAAGTAGTTCTAAAATGGCATTCTCTTAGATATCTTATAACATCCATCCTATAGCATTCATTATATTTACATCTTGCAAGGTACTTCATTGATTTTGAAATGTTAAAAGTAACAGTTTGATCATTGATGTGCATTGTTAATTCCCCTTTCTACACATTTATCATTGCTCTTCCTGTGACTAGGAAAGGTCTCCTCAAAATGATAGGTATCTCTTTATCTTCCTCCATATCTATCACAATAAAATCAACAGAAAAGATAAATTGATTCACTTTCACTAGGAAATCTTCTATAACTCCTTTAGGGGTATGTTATTGAACAATCTGCTAACTGTATAGTTACTGTAGTAGGGGTTTTTTTTGCTAATCCCAATCTTTTAAATATTGATAATGACATAAGGTTAACGCTTGCACCTAAATCACATAAAGCTTTCTCATAAAATATGTCTCCTATTGCACATGGAACTGTAAAGCTACCAGGATCTTTAAGCTTTTCAAGAAGCTTCTTCTTAATTATCGCATTAACTCCTCATTAAGTGCAACAGTCTCATTATCTTCAAACTTTCTTTTCTTGTTGAGAATATCCTTCATAAACTTTATGTAGCTCGACATTTGTTTTAACACTTGAGCAAATCGAATATTAATTATAAGCTTCTTAAATTTTTTTTTTTAATTTTTAAAATTATTTATTTAACTTCTGCTGATGAAGTATCCAAGGAAATGGAGGTGGTGGTTTTTCCAAATCATTTTTTAGTGGAGAAATAAGTCTCTCAGAATCTTTTGGAGCGTCCTATTTTGATTCTTCAATTTCTTCTCTCTCCACTTCAGTTTCTTTTCGAACCTGACCTTCCAACTCTCTTTTGCTTCTAATTTGAATGACTTTTACTTCTTCTTTATTATGGTCTTTTGGATTTGATTCAGTATTACTAGGAAGTGTTCAGTGGGATCTATTGCTTAAAGAATTTCATATTTGCCCAAGTTGATTCTCAAAACTTTTAATTGTAGCTCCTTGACTTTGTAATTGATTTCCTATTTGTAACACCACTTCTTCTATAGACAACCGCTTCTCTTTAAACTATGTATTACTATTGAAAACTATAGGATAAGTAGATTTACAATTATTATTCCCTTGGTTGTTATAGTTTCCCAATTTATTTCCTTGGATGTTCCCCCATTGTTGATTATTACCATCCGAATTGTTATTCCAATTAAAGTTGGGATGGTTCTTCCAACCTGGGTTATAATAATTTGAAATATGGGTTATTAAGCTTATTATTTATGGCATTCAAAGTTTTTAATGATGCTTGAGAGTATACCATTTTGCCTAATGAATTCTCTTCAATCACAAAAATTGGTTGAGAAAAAATTATTCCAAATTGGTCTAACTTCCTTGAAACTCCAGCAACTTGATTTGCTAACAAGGTAAATGCATAGGTTTCATGAATATTGGCTACTTTATTAGGATTTACCTTCTCAGAAGGCCATTAAAAATTATTGGTAGCCATTTCTTCAATTAAAGCATAAATGTCATGAAAAGATTTTGACATCAATGAACCACCAACAGCGACATCAATTATTGATCAAGGAGATCCAACTAATCCATTATAAAAAGTTTGAATTACTAACTAATCTGGTATAACATGGTGTGGACACTTTCTTAAGAGTTTTTTAAATCTTTTTCATGCTTCATAAATAGATTCCCCTTCAAATTGATTAAAAGATGTAATATCATTTCTAAGCTTCATAAAATAGATTCCCCTTCAAACTGATTAAAAGATGTAATATCATTTCTAAGCTTCACAGTTTTTATGGAGATTCCCCTTCAAACTGATTAAAAGATGTAATATCATTTCTAAGCTTTGCAGTTTTTGATGGTGGAAAATATTTATTAAGGAACTATTGTGCTCAATAACACTAAGTTCTGATAGGTCCAGGTGCTAATGAATTTAACCACATCTTACCTTTATCCCTCAGTGAGAAAGGAAATAACCTAAGTTTTATGGAATCATCTAATACACCATCATATTTAAATGTAGCGCACAATTCTAGATAATTAGCAAGATGTAAATTTGGATCTTAAGTTGGTGATCCCTCAAACTAATTATTTGATACAATTTGGATAATAGTAGGTTTAAGCTCAAATTAAACAGTAGGTTTTTGAATACTACAATTAAGTTCATCTACAGTAGGGTTGACATAATCTCTTAAAGGTCAAAACTCTTGACAAATTTCAGCATTTTTATTATTTTTGTCTATCATTGCTGTAGTTTTTATGGATTTTTCAAAATTTACTAGTCCTTGAGAACCTAAACTATGCATACACTAATCTATAATAATATCAAATAAAATAAACAAACAAAATAAGATAAGATAAGATATCTTAAAGTTTAAATAAGACGTTCTAAAAATAGAAATTTTCTTTTAAAATCAATTTCAATCCCCGAGAACGGTGCCAAAAACTTGATCCATGGTTACTGCATATATCCATAGTACAACAATAATTCTGATTATATTTCACTTATATTTCCTTACTTTGCAATAAAACCCAAAACTTTATCTTGAAGAAAAATAAGAATTTAACTTTTAATTTATAAATATTGGGATACTACGTAAGTATTTGTATTGTTATCAAGTAATATAAGATTTTTTGATTAAGACCTGGATATCTAGCCCATAGGGAGAATACACAATATGTACTATTGAACAACAAACTTTCTATTGTTAATAAAAAGATAATTATCTAAACTAAGATAATCTTTTTTATAGTAATAAGAATTTAAATATTTTTGGTATTTTCAATATTTTGATAGAACAATAACAATTTAAAAAGATAACTAGAGTTTTTGTTGAAGAAAAGAAGTAAATATGAAAATATCTTTCTTCTTGTTATGAATTAGTAATAAGTACAAGAATTATATTGTCAAAGTATGCAAATTGTGCTGTGCTAAATAGGAGCAGTAATATTCTTCACCCTTACTAGAGATGCTATTAAGAACATTGGCTAACTTAAAGTTTGAATAGTTCTGAAGACCGGCTAGGCAGAGAAGATACTATCTCTCACTTTAGTGTTCCCTCAATTCCCTCCACCTGGGGGCTAAAATTCTTGTATCCGTACGTGAAAAAATAAACCAAGTTGTCGGTTCAACCTATCACTTTAAAGTCCGCTAACTCTATACCCTTCAATGAATATTTTCTTATTTATTTGCAATCAATCATATGAACTACATTCTAAATCATAAAAATCTCATGTGATTCTTTCCAATTGTTGACTGAGATAATACCAACCAGGTTCTTACATGTTCTCACAATAAATTTTAACATCTGGATTGGCTAAATCAAGAAGTAAATGAAGTGCATTGATTTAAATCATCACAACTTCTTCCATCATTGAAGATCAATACTTTCCACAACTTCCATTCAAAACTTAATTACTTATCATTTTAAGAAGAAAAATAAAGAGAACTACTCAGAATCCATGGAGAAAATAAAACCAAACTTTAGTTTAAAAGAAGAAATCATTGTCAAANCTAGCCTGGTTCTTACATGTTCTCACAATAAATTTTAACATCTGGATTGGCTAAATCAAGAAGTAAATGAAGTGCATTGATTTAAATCATCACAACTTCTTCCATCATTGAAGATCAATACTTTCCACAACTTCCATTCAAAACTTAATTACTTATCATTTTAAGAAGAAAAATAAAGAGAACTACTCAGAATCCATGGAGAAAATAAAACCAAACTTTAGTTTAAAAGAAGAAATCATTGTCAAACCAACAACAGGTTCAATTAAAACCAAAAGTAGTCTCAAAACAAAAAGATAAAAATTTATCTCAAGTCCTCCACCAAACTCTTAAAGTTCCTTTGATTTTCTTCTCTTTACAATAACTCAAAATAAAATAGCAAGAAGGATAAAACAAATGTAAAAGTGGTGCTTGAAAATCTCTTTGAACTAACTACCGAAATGAGAACTTTCAAAACTTTCCAATAATTTCAGGACTCTTTCATAAGTCTATTGACCTTTTTTTTGGTTGAGGTCTAGTGTTCCTCTTTAGAAGCCTAATGTCACCTCCCAAAAGAGCCCTTAAGAGAGGTGGGCAGCCAGGACATAAATATTATTTTTCGGCCCTACACCTAGCCGATGTGGGACTATTTGTCCGTGACATTCTCCTCCACGCAATCACGTGACGCCCTCATCACGGATCAACTCCACCGAGGGTTCCACTGGACCATGGAGAGTCCACACACCTGGCAAGCAGTAATCTGCTCTGGTATCACTTGTCACCTCCCAAAAGAGCCCTTATGAGTGGTGGGCAGCCCAGGACTTAAGTACTGCTTTTTGGCCCTACACCTAGCCGATGTGGGATCTCAAAAATAGGTATAAAAATACATCTAAAAAAACTATATTTTTTAGGTGTATTAGATGTACAAACGCCTAAAGATGAGGTGAGTATTTATGTTGCATAAGCAAACTACCTCAAATCTTATGGCTTGGTTGTTTAATTCTATGGAAGGAAATTGGTTTAGCTGAGGAAGACATGTTTTGTTGCTGAAGATGGCCATGCTGCCCACCATGCCAGCTTCAAGCTCCTTTTTGTGATGATACTAAGTTTTCTAATGTGTCAGGTCACAATGTCAAATATGCTAGCCTTATAGTTAAAGTTCTTTAAATTTTATGGGACATGTTAAAGCTGAGTAGAGCCACCATCTTCATTTTACTTTTCCTTAATAATGAAATGGATTCAAGTTTAGGAATTTAGATTTTCTTAGAAATTCTCTTATTTTATGAAAGTGATGATATTTTCTCCGGTTCTTAATTTACTTTACAAATTAGGCAGTTGTGATGTTAAAATTTGTTGTGAAAAATAATGACCCGGGAGGGCTATGGTTTCACTCAGCTAGTGAGTACCACACTAAACCTTGGATGGAGGGAATGTCACATCTAAGGGAGAGTGCAAATATATAAGGAGATAAGTTTTGATGGGTGTAGAATTGATGATTCTAGAGTGACCGGCTAGATCCCTTATCAATTTGATCTTCAGTTCAGGACCTGAGGCCTGGTTGATCCTACTAGAGAGGGTGAGTGGGTAATCTAGAAGTGAGAGGCTAGAATCTAATCAGGATAACCATATCAATTAGAAACTTAACTTTAGATTAACTAATTTTCTTTATGCACTTGAGAGAGGTTAATGAATATGTATGCTCTGATTTGTCACTGCCCACATTAAATCCTAAGCATTTCATTCTTACGCATTGTCTATGTCATCGCTTTGTAAAAGGTACCTTTTAACATCTCAAAATTTTCCAAAACAATTTCTCTAGTTATTTATATTTTTAGATTTAGGTCTGTATTTAAGAGTTGTTATTAAAAAACACCCTTAATCATCATTCCAAACTAAGACCTAACAATAATAGATTAAAATTAGCATAAGGGGTTCTTACCTCACTTCTCTGTGAGATCAACACTCTGGTGTTAAAAGAAATCCTATACTATTTTAAATGATACTTATACTTGCTTAGAACGCCTAGTGTAAAAAATATAAATCGATTGTAAATTCTATAACATACTAGGTCAAGCTTTTGGCCATGGAATTAAATATTTGCACAATTGCGGTTTTGATTAGGTCTTTGGGGCCATCTCTAAAAAGTGAAATTCAAGTAATCACACATTTATGTACGCGCACATTCTAGGGGTATCAGTACACAACCCTAAGATCATCGAGCATTTTGAAAAAAAATTGATTTAATTTGCAAATTGAACTCAAAAGAACACAAAGAGGAAGATAAAGTTTTGGACATAGTGTAGTACCAACTTCACAAAGCACAATGTCCAGGAAAAACTAATCCACCAACCCACCTATTGGGGGTCCAACTCCACAAAAAGACAATAGTCCTAATGAACTCCTGAAACTCTTTGTTCAAAGGTGATCGAACAGACGATCTTGAAGTCTGAAGGATTTGACCGCACTCACTCAAGGAAGAAATTGGTGAAGCATGCCAATGGAAGAAGGGTAATTTGGTTCATGAGGGACAAGAACACATTACCCATGCATGAAGATAATATTTCCAGAAGATATCAGTCGCCAAATTAGAAATTTTTGGTCACCGAAATGGATATCCCGACGTCAAGTTTAATTTAATATATATATATATATACATATATATATATATATATATATATATAATTTGGGAAAATTAATAATTCAAATTTTGAAGATACAAGACCGAACTAATCTCGTATATGTAGTATTTTAAAAAAATAACCTAAAACCACAAGTAAAGCATCTATCCTGAAGGTTAGACACACTACTTCTTGGAAAGGATTGATTAAATAAACTAAAGAATTTATGACATCCATTTAACTTTGTGGAAAAAAAAAATTATGTTAACCAACAAGTTCCCCTATTTAATATAAAGATTAAATAGTGTTTATATTAAGATGGGTTCTTGAAAGTTTCTTATAAGGGCAAGCCCCTATAATTAATTACATCTTAATAACCGAAGTCACCTAAGAAAAATCCCGATAAAAATTAGGGGATATTTTCCTCAAGGAGATCAAGAAATAGGAGTTATGAAAAGATTCGACAAGAGGTGTGAAATGGGAATGACTCAAATTTGGAACATTTTATTTTGGAATCCAAAGGAAGAAGAACTAGGTGATGTCATGGATCCTGAGGAGAACCTTACTGACTTCCCTAGATAATCAATCTTTCGACTTCAATTTTGTGAACAAATTAAGTGTTTCATCGTACAAATTTTATTAATTAGGGCTTACATTTATGTGAGACAATTGCATAAAAAGTCTCAAAGATGTGAGGATTTAGGTCGTGACAAACGACAACCTCAAAATACTAAAACTGGTTAGAGCTTAAATTGTATAGCAAAGCCATACAACGACCTAAAGAAAAAGTTGAGGATTTATGTCACACTAACCAGACAATCTCGAAATCCTACGAGTTGTTTATTTCTAATGAAAGATGTGTTGTTGTAGATCCTCATACTTTTATAAAAGGCTGCCCATAGAGCTAGCTCCATGCTCCTCGGCTAAGTAGCAATCCTAAAGTCTAAGGTTTAAGGGTGAAAATGACAAGTTAAATTTGAATCAAGGGGGTTAAAGTTGATTATAGTGACACCGATTAGGATCCCTCAATTCCCTCTTTCCAGTATCACCTTTTTCTTTTGAATTTACTTAGCTTAAATGAGTTGTAAAACCCATTTAAATAGGAGAGATTTTGTTTATTAGGTTACCTCCTTTGAGGGACTCCCGTAAATTCAAATGGACAATTTATGTTTAGTGACATTTAAAAGTTTTTATGGTTACCTTTAAAATAATTTGTTTTCATTTTTGAAAATGTTGATTAATTTTTAAAAAAGGTTTTGGTTTTGCAAGAAAGGTAGAGTTCACACTCAAGCAGTTATAATACCTTGCAATAAAAGTAAATTGCAAAAATTCAAATGATGTAAATTAAATAACACTATAAAAGCGTACCTATCTTCTTCTCGGTATTCCTGCTGAAAGATTAGTTTTTTCCAAGAAATGTATAATTTTGCACAATTTAAATAAATTGCAGGAGTAAACGAAGGTGTATCTAAAAAATCCCAAATTACAACTTATTGAGTACCGAAGGATCATAGTAGATGATTTTAGAACAAAATATAGCAAGTTCAAATTGTCCTTCAAAATGTTTAAGAGATTCCAAGGTGTTCAGGGAATGACCTTGAACTACTTTAAAGATCTATTGAAACATTTGGAGTTCATTTTGAAATTATCACGTCCTTCCATTAATCACCTAAAGTTAGGTTAAAAAAGGCTGCACTGCTACTGAGTGAACTTTGACATTTTAATCATCCCAAGAGCAGAGTACTCAATTAATCAGCTAATATTTCATTTAAGAGTTATGCAGGTGAATGCCCCTAAGGCAAGCTCAAATCATTAAAAATTTTCTGTAACCACCACTAAAGTTAGGCTTGTAGTGCTTAGAGGGGTTTATCATTAATAATATTATCTATCTAAATCCCATCAAACAAGTTTAAACATCAAACATAGATTAATAGCAAGACCTTAATAATTTTAGTGGGAGAAAGTGGAAATCATTAAGATTTCAAATTTAAGTGATACATGTCCTTATAGATCATATCATCCATATGTGGGGTTGTCATACTCCTAACTTAAGCCCATCAACTTCATAATCATTTGATTTTGATTAACCTCCAAGTCTCGATAATTTAGAAAATTATAATTTTATTCTTATCATGGAAAGGTGGCAAATTGGTTTCTACCTTTTAATCCATTGTGTTTCAAACATCCAAAAATATTCATTAAGATCAAAATTGCCCATTTTCCTCTTTGGTTAATCCTAAATTTTAATCAAGGCAAAAAAGTCCAAAATGACCATTTTTTTTGTCCTTGGGGCCCTTAACCTCATAACTCATTAAACATAATTCAATTGACTTTGAAATTTTTTAAAGTACCTGCCCATGGGGCAATTAAAACATTAGAGGAAAAAGTGTGGTTCTTCAAATTTTATTTAAACAATTATTTTAACCTAAAAATAAGTCTTTCAATATTGATTTATTTAATCAATCAAAGTAAGACTTTATTCATGAGAAAAAATTATTAGAGGTTCCATTAGGTCAAAGAAAAACTTAAGTAAAATACCATAATCTTCTAAATTAAAAATTTAATTTAATTTCATAATTATTTATTGATTTTTAGTGATGAAAAATATGTTTTAATTAAAAAAATATATTTTTTACATTTTTATTAAAACTCTCTTAGTCCAGGGAACCCAACGAAACAGATTTTATATTTTTATGACTTTTAATTTTTTTATTGTAATTATTTTAATGAAAAAATAAAGAACATGCATTTTAAGCCCTTAGAAATTTATTTTTAACTTATAAAATTAGGAAAAATATTTTAATAAGTCTCAAGTGACTAGGAAACCATTTGGAACATTTTGCAATTCTTTTATTTTTTGGAATTTTTAAGTCTTTTTAATTTAAAATATAGCTAAAAAAAGAAGTATTTTTTAAAAAATAAATTTTATTTTTCCTACGTGTCTCTGATCACAAAGAACTCAAAAAATCATGTTTCATAATTTTTCTAAGTGTATTTAATTTGCTATAATTATTTCTGTACAAAAATACAATCTTCCTTAAAAAGTCAACTTTAATGTTCAAACTTAGTCAAATAATTTTAAAATTTTTCTCACTAAATCAACATGATTTTTACACACAATGTTTAATTGATTTCAATAAATTTTGATTAATATTTAATTTAAATAAATTAATACAAGATATAGACATTTAATTAACTATAGAAATGTACAAAATCATTCAAACCATCATAATATTTTTTGTAGACTTTTCTGACCACAAGAAACCTACTAAAATTTATTTCATAATTTTTCAAGTGATATTTTAATTTATATAATTAATTAAATAAAAAATAGGCATACAAGGTTGAAGATTAGGGTTAGAAGCACAGAGAAACTCTCTTACCATGGAAAAATCAAAGAACATCCTCTTGTCTTAAGGAATAAGCCCTAAGAATTTAAAGCCATGATGAACAATGATTAATTAGAATTAATGAAAATGCCACAGAGACTATTTAATTAATTAAAAATAAAAAAATCAACATATAATTTTTCTTTCGTCCACTTTTTTCTCCTCTGTTCACTGAGCAAGAAGGTATTTTTATTTTATTTTTATGATTTTTCTAAGAAAAGATATGAATTTTTTAAGGATCTAGAATTAATTTAATTCAGAAAATCCTATATTTTCTACTTATCTAACTCATCCACCGTTCATCCTCTTCTTCTCTGATCCGCACATGCGTTCGCTATTGATTGGTCGCTGCCAGTTGAGTTAGCCCTTTATTCACACACTATCGACGTTATTTCGGGTTGGATTGTGGGGAGTTGCCCACAGGAAGCTGTCGGTCGCCGGAATCAAAATCCTGTCGCCTGCTTCGAAAGGACGTTGAAGTATGAAATCAAAATGATCCCATATTTTTCATAGTTTAAAATGAAAGAGCATTGTACCTCAAATCCTATGTCTATCCCAAATGATAAACACAAGACTTGAGGATGAGGCTCAATCAAATTAACTAAGGAAAGTATGACGTCCGTTTGGTCTTCGGAACCATTGTATTTGCCGACAAGTTCCCCTATTTAATATAAAGTATTAAATAGGGTTTATATTAAGTTGGGTTTCAACATGCTTCCTATAAGGGAAAGCCCCTACAATTAATTACTTCTTTAGCTGGGTTTGGACATGCTTCTTATAAGGGCAAGCCCCTATAGTTAATTACATCTTAAATGACTAAAGTCACTTAAGAAGACTCTCGATAAAAATCAAGAAAAATTATCTTCAAGGAATTTCAAAGAGTAGGACAAGTCACTTAAGAAGACTCTCGATAAAAATCAAGAAATATTATCTTCAAGGAATTTCAAAGGTTGGACATGCTTCCTATAAGGGCAAGCCACTATAGAACATGCTTCCTATAAGGGCAAGCCCCTATAGTTAATTACATCTTAAATGACCAAAGTCACCGAAATTCCTATAAGGGCATGCCCCTATAGTTAATTACATCTTAAATGACCAAAGTCACCTAAGAAGATCTATAAGGGCAAGCCCCTATAGTTAATTACATCTTAGATGACCAAAGTCACCTAAGAAAACTTCTATAAGAGCAAGCCCCTATAGTTAATTACATCTTAAATGACCAAAGTCACTTAAGAAGACTCCCTTTCTATAAGGGCAAACCCCTATAGTTAATTACATCTTAAATGACCAAAGTCACCTAAGAAAACTCTCGAAAAAATCAAGAAATATTATCTTCAAGGAATTTCAAAGGGTAGGACTCTTCAACAAAATCAGATGTAAAGCCCCTATAGTTAATTACATCCTAAATGACCAAGGTCACCTAAGAAGACTCTCGATAAAAATCAGGAAATATTATCTTCAAAGAATAGCTGGGTTTGGACATGCTTCTTATAAGGGCAAGCCCCTATAGTTAATTACATCTTAAATGACTAAAGTCACTTAAGAAGACTCTCGATAAAAATCAAGAAAAATTATCTTCAAGGAATTTCAAAGAGTAGGACGGTTCGAGAAAAGCTTCCTATAAGGGCAAGCCCCTATAGTTAATTACATCTTAAATGACCAAATGGTTCGGACATGCTTCCTATAAGGGCAAGCCCCTATAGTTAATTACATATTAAATGACCAAAGTACCTAAGAAGACTCTCGATAAAAATCAGGAAATATTATCTTCAAGGAATTTCAAAGGGTAGGCTGGGTTCGGACATGCTTCCTATAAGGGCAAGTCCTATAGTTAATTACATCTTAAATGACCAAAGTCACTTAAGAAGACTCTCGATAAAAGTCAAGAAAGTAGTTAATTACATCTTAAATGACCAAAGTCACCTAAGAAGACTCTCGATAAAAATCATGAAATATTCTTAAATGACCAAAGCCACCTAAGAAGACTCTCGATAAAAATCAAGAAAAATTATCTTCAAAGAATTTCAAAGGGTAGGACTCTTCAACGCTTTTCTTAAATGACCAAAGCCACCTAAGAAGACTCTCGATAAAAATCAAGAAATATTATCTTTATCTTAAATGACCAAAGGCACCTAAGAAGACTCTCGATAAAAATCAGGAAATATTATCTTCAAAAATTTCAAAGGGTATTTTCAATGAGATCAGACGTAGAGGTGTGAAAGGGGATTGGTTCAAATTTGGAACATTTTGTACACTTAAGAAGACTCCCGATAAAAATCAAGAAATATTATCTTCAAGGAATTTCAAAGGGTGGAACTCTTCAACATACTCTCGATAAAAATCAAGGAATATTATCTTCAAGGAATTTCAAAGGGTAGGGCTCTTTAACGAAATCCTCTCGATAAAAATCAAGAAAAAATATCTTCAAGGAATTTCAAAGGGTAGGACTCTTCAACGAAATCGACACCTAAGAAGACTCTCGATAAAAATCAGGAAATACTATCTTCAAGGAGTTTCAAAGGGTAGGACTTTTCAATGAGATCGGACATAGAGGTGTGAAAGGGGATTGGTTCAAATTTAGAACATTTTATTGTAGAATCCAAAGGAGGAGGGTGAAAGGGGATTGGTTCAAATTTGGAACATTTTATTGTAGAATCTAAAGGAAGAAGAACTAAGGGTTGTCATGGATCCAGAGGAGAACCTCAATGACTTCCCAAGCTATCCTAATGTTTGGCTTTAGTTTTGAGGTGAAATATTTTAAGTGTTTCATCCTGCAAATTTTATTAGTTAGGGCTTACATTAGTGTGAAATGATCACACAAATAGCCTGGAAGATGTGAGGATTTAGGTCGTGACAAACGACAACCTCAGAATCCTAAGACGAGTTAAGGCTTATATTGTATATCAGGGCTATACACAGGCCTAAAGATAAGGTGAGGATTTACGTTGCATAAGCAAGCAACCTCAAATTCTTATGGCTTTGTTGATTAAGTATAAGGAAGGAAAATTGGTTTAGCTAGTGAAGATAGGTTTTGCTGTTGAAGATGGTCGAGCTGCCCACCATGCTAGATCCAAGCTCCTGCCGCGACAAGTTTTAGTTATCTAGTGTGTCAAGTTATAATGTCAAATCAGGTGGCCCTATGGTTGAAGTTCTTTAATTCTTAGTGGTGTCAAGTTATAATATCAAATCAGGTGGCCCTATGGTTGAAGTTCTTTAAATTTTATGGGGGTATTGTCAAGTTATAATATTAAATCAGGTGGCCCTATGGTTGAAGTTCTTTAAATTTTATGAGGGAATTTTAAAGTTGATTAGAGTGACAGCGGTTAGGATCCTACGGTTCCCTTGTTCCGGTGAGGGCATATTAAAGTTGATTTGAGCGACACCGGTTAGGATCCTACGGTTCCCTCGTTCCGGCATCACTATTTTTATTTGGATTCACTTAGTCCAAATGAACTTACAAAACTTAACTTAATGAGTTCCATAATTTCATTTAAACTGTGGGAAGCCTCGTTAGCAACCGTAGGTTACCTCCTCCGAGGGATTCCAGATCATCCGATAGAGATATCTTAATTTAATTGAAGTTGTGGTTTTGTGTGATTAAATTTTCAGTTGTTTTATATTTTGAATGTTGTGGCGGTGAATTTTATCTTGGTTGATTTTAGTTTTGGTTTCGTTTTATATTTTGAATGTTGTGGCGGTGAATTTTATCTTGGTTGATTTTAGTTTTGGTTCTGGTTATGGTTGTATATTTTGAATGTTGTGGCGGTGAATTTTATCTTGGTTGATTTTTAATTTTGGTTTTGGGATATTTTGAATGTTGTGGCGGTGAATTTTATCTTGGTTGATTTTAGTTTTGGTTTTGGTTTTAATTTTGAATGTTGTGGCGGTGAATTTTATCTTGGTTGATTTTTAATTTTGGTTTTGGTTATGTGGCTGAATGTTGTGGCGGTGAATTTTATCTTGGTTGATTTTAGTTTTGGTTTTGGTTTTGGTTTTCTAAGTTGAAGTTGTGGTTTTTGTGTGATGTTTGTGATTAAATTTTTAGTTGTTTTATATTTTGAATGTTGTGGCGGTGAATTTTATCTTGGTTGATTTTAGTTTTGGTTTCGTTTTATATTTTGAATGTTGTGGCGGTGAATTTTATCTTGGTTGATTTTAGTTTTGGTTCTGGTTATGGTTGAGAGACGTCTTAATTTAGTTGCAATTGTTGTTTTTGTGGGTTTGTATTAAATTTTGAGTTGTTTTTATATTTGAATGTTGTGGCGGTGAATTTTATCTTGGTTGATTTTAATTTTGGTTTTGGGTTATGGTTAAGTTTAACTGCAAGTTTATGTAGGTAAATGCAAGCATGAAACATGTAAGGAAAAGGCAAAAGAAAGACGGTGCTATAAACTGTAAAAGCGTACCTGGGAGTCTTCTTGTTCCACCACCTGAAACTTAAAAATGCATGTGAGGGCATTTATGAAGAGCAGGAAAGGTAAAATTTTCCTAATCCTACGTCATATTATGGTGAGTCCTTAAAAGTTTAATTAAGGATGATTTCTTTAAGCAAAAAATATTAAGTTTAATAGGCCTCTGAGGTATCCAACAAGTTAAGAGGGGGAAACAAGTCCATGCCTCTCCCTCACCAACTAGTGAACAGCCTTGAGTCCATTTAAACTTATCATTTTGCTTAATGGTTCATCCTGTAAATATCCTTAATGCTCAGTGAACATTGACGTCTCAATTATCCTTAAAAGAGGAATTATCATTTATATTTAATTTTGAAAATTATGTGGGTGAAGACCCTTAAAGGGGCAAGTTAGTGTAATTTGAACCCTTAGCCAAATTTTAATCCGAATTGGGCTTAGTGGTGTTTCAAGGATGTTTGATATAATTATGTTTAGTTTTCTAATCATCATTTAATCAATTTTTATTTGGCCTAAGTCACCTCTAAGCCCTCAAGACCTAGGTGAGTGTCTTAATTAGAGGATTAAGTTTTAAGTGGTTATGATTCAGGATTTGGATTCTATTTGAAAATCAAAAAAGGGGTATTAAATTGATTAGTTATTGACTTTAAAAGTCATACCCCTAAGTCCAGGATCATTTAATTTTGATAAACTTCCAAATTTTTAATGATTCAGAAATTTATTAATCCAAATTAGGAAAGTGAAATTTGTTTCTACCAATTAACCCCATTGTGTTTCAAACATCAAATAAATTGACTAAGATTAGAGGTTACCCATCTTCCCTCCTTGAATTAAACCAAAATGTTAATTAAGGCAAAATTTACAAAATTACACATTTGCCCTTAAGGCTCTAACACTTCATAATTTGTCAAATTTAATTCAAATGACTTTGAAATTTTTATCCTACCTCATTCATGGGTCAATTGAAATATCGAGGAGAAAATGTGATTTTTCAAATTTTAATTTAATTGATATAATTATTTTTATGCAGAAATAGGATTTTTCAAATAAAATTCCTAACTTGACTAAGGTATATTATAATCTCTTGAAATTTTTACTGGAGGTAGAACTAGACTAGAGGAGCCTTTGAATCAAATTTTACAATTTTTTGAAATCTTTGTGATTTATCAGAATTATTTTAAGTTCTGGGTTATTTAGTAAAAATAAAATATTTTAAGTGGTGAAAATTAAGTTTTATATTTTTGAAAAATCTCCCTATGGTGAGAGAACTCATAAGAGAAAATTTTATATTTTTCATATTTTTTCTTGATTTATTGAAATTATTTTAGGGAAAAACTTATTCTTAGCCTTTTAAAAGTTATTTTTAAGCTTTAAAATTCAATATCTTTATTTAGAAAATCAGGAAAAATATTCTAATTGTTCTTAAGTGATTAAGAAACAATTTAGAACATTTTGATAAGTTTTACTATTTTTATTATTTTTATGAATTTTTAATTATTTTAAATATTTAAAATAGGCTAAAAATCAAATTTTTATCTTAAATATCATTTTATTTTTAGAAAATACCTCTGATCACAGAGAACACAAAAAACTAAGTTACATAATTTTTTGAGCTATATTTTGATTTTTAAAAAATTATTTAAGTGTAAAGAATGGTGTTTATCTTTAAAAATAAATTTAAGTTATTAAATGAACTCAAAATATTTTGAAACTTTTATGAGGAGTTCTCTAAACCGTGCGTGCCACCTCATCCTACGACGGCTGCGAAAGCATGCGTGGCGCGCTCTGGTTGGACGCCGCCATCCACGTAGCTTGCTGACTTGACCCGCTATTCACGTCTCAAAGCGCCGTCCGACTCGATCTCCCTCATTCGTTTGATACACGCTTGATCGAACGGCTCCCCGTCATCGTCCCCAATAGAGTGATCCTGTGCCTGTCCAAACAAAAACCTTAAGATCTCGGACTGGACTCAACTAAATCGCTTCAGGTTTGATCATATGGACTCGTCTAAGAGAGAAGAACACATCTATACGGCTAAGAGGCCATGAATTCTAGCTTAAGTAAATGGAGAATCAAAATAAGCTCGGGAGAAGGAGAAGATTTATACCTTTGCTCTAAAAAGGAAAGCTTCGATCAGAGATGCTTGGCACGTTCGTTGGGGTCCAAGGAGGCTAGGGATTAAGTCTGTGGTCTTGGTGTGAAGTCTAGGTGTGAATTCAACCAAGCTCGATTTCAGGTGTTGGTTTAGAGCTATGGTAGAGGCTCTGTGAAATGGGTATTTGATGGGGCTTTGGCTTCTTTCACTTTTTTGAAGGTGTAGGAACAAGGAATTAAAGTTTGGTGGAGTGTGGAGGTTTATTGGGTTCTGTCCTGAGTTCCCGCAAGGTTTTGAGCTCAAAATTGGGCTCCGGCAATGGGAATGGGTGAGGGAAAGTGGTTGGAATGCAATGAGAGGATCTTAGGGAAGCTTTGTGTGAAGTTTGGAGAGGCCTCTCTAAGAAAATTTCAGTACTTATTTCAACGGCCATGGAGGTGGCCTTTTATAAAAATGGGGTTATGGTGGCTGTCTTGGCCAATTAGGAGGTGTAATGTGGTGCTTAGGTGGAGGGTAGAGGAGCTCCATAGTTTGATTTGGATGAGCTATCATCTAGGTTTTATTTGGGTGATGTGCCATGGGGATGGCTCTCGGATTTGTGCTTTTCCAGCCACTAGGATGGCCGGCCGGCCAGGGGGAGGTGGCTAGGAGCTCAGGGAACCCAGATGAATCCATCACAGCAATTTAATGCAAATGTGCTTGGATTTGGCAAAGATATCTTAAGCATGTTCATTTTTGGAAATAAGATCCCTTAATTTGGGAGACCTTTGGTCCATGGCTTGATTTAAGTGATTTCATGGGGTTTGGACTGGTCACTAGGTCCAACTAATGGCTGTGGTGGAGTTAATTTGGTGTCTTTAAGGTGGTTAGGTCACATTTAGTGCATTGGTCCAAGTGGGTGCAAATGACCAAAACTTGGGTTTGGGCTAGGTTAGCTATGTCCATTGGCCCAAATAATTGTTGAATTTGGTGTATATGATCATAAGGAACAACTTTGGTGAAGGATGGAAGTGGTTTCGAGTCCAATTGGGGGGTCAATTTGAAGGAATTTTGAACTTTAATCAATTTGGTCATGTTGGGCTAGGCTTGGGTCTAGCTTGGGTTAGCCTTGGGCTAAGTCCAGATTGATTATTTTAAATGGTCAATAGGGACCTCGTGAAGAGTTTTCAACATGAATTGGATGTAAATTTGGAGGTTAAGGAAATAAATTAGGTGAAATTTCGGGACTTAGCCAATTTGGGGCCAAATTTGGGAATTTCGGATTCAGGCCAAAATTAAATGGATATGAGGCTCCACCAAGGTCAATTTATGGTTGATTTTGATGTATAGGAATTTTATAAAGATTTTTCAACATTAATTGAGGCCAATTGACTAGGCTATGGGTTCAATTTGGTGAGATTAAGTCATATGGTCAAAATTGGGGCTTTGACCCAAATCAAAATTGGGCTCAAATCATGGACCAATTGAGCTTATATTTGGTTTTTTTTGGTCATATCAAAAGTGAATTTGAGTTAAAAACGGGAATTGGGGTCAATTGAGATCAAATTGATGGACATTTGAGTTGGATTTGGAGAAATTTGGGTCTTTAAAGGGAAATTTGGGGATTTTGGTTAAAGATGGTCAAATTTGGTTCAATTGGGTTATGTAGTAGTTTAGAAAATGAAATTGGGAATGTTTAGGATTTATTGGGATTTTTTGGGATTTTTGGGATTTTGGGTCCAAGAGGGGTATTTTGGTGATTTGGGGGTGCTTTAGGGGTAAAAGGCCAAGATGGGTATTTTGGTAGAGTTGAGGTACCAATCATCACCAATAAGCCATGGACCAAAGAAAACTTCATTTTGGGTCCTCTACATAGTGGTCTTAGCCAAAGCATAGCCCTAGGGCCAGTAGATTTAGGGGACAATCTACATGAGTATCCCAAAAGATCAAGGGATCTATGCTAGAACTTTGGGTTCAGAGTTGTGAGTGATTATGAGTACAGATAAGTGTAGTGAGTGTCTTAGCTCCAGAACAACACCCAAGGTCAATCCTAAGGTCCAGCAATCCTAGGGGCGCCTCATCCTGAGTTTCCCCCACAGTGACCCCACCTACTAAGTACATGGAGGTTGGGAGCAATATGTGGAACTCTAGGTTGAGCAAAGAAGAGGGTAGAATTTCTAATGGTGAGGGTTCCATGTCTAGTTTTCTAAAGTCAACAAGAAAAGTCCTATGGCTAGACCCTAGGCTACTAAAGAGGAAAAACTAAACCTCAGCAAAAATTGAGGTCAACACACACCAAGAGTCCGTCTGTCTTGATCTTGTCCATTCCTCCATCACACACATGATTGAATAGCTGTGGGTCATCATCCCCAATTGCCAGAGCCCGTGAACCATTAAACTTCTAGGCCTAACATCTCGAGCTAGACTCAACCAAATCATATCATGGTTTTTTCCTACACCTTCATCTACTCAAGACAAACACATCCACACAGTTGATATGGTATGAAATATAGTAAATACATAGGAAGAATCAATTTACGCTTAGTTTAGGGTGAGAGCTCAATACCTTTGTGTGAGGAGGCCTTAATTAGATGGTTCTAGTAACTTTGAATGAGTCCAACGAACCTCTAGATTAAGTCCCAGGCTGTGGTGAATTTCTTAGGTACAATTTTGACCAAGGCCAATTTTAGATGTTGGTCTATGGCAAATTTAGAGGCTCTCTATGATGGAGCTTTTGTAAGGAATCAATTTCTCTCACTCGGATGATGGTGTGTGCACATTTAATGGGAGTTTTTTTCACTGTGGAGCTGTGAAAATTTATGTCCTGATTTTAGAGAAAATTTCAATGATGAATTTTCCTCTGAGGAGTGGATTTGAGTGGTTGAGAGCAAGGGGATAGAAATTAGGGAGGTTTTGAGCAGCTCTGGTGAGATTTTGGTAGATTATTCTGAACGTTTCAAGCTCTCTTCCTCTTTTTCATGGAAAAGGGTGATTAAATAGAGGAGGAATTGGTGGCTGCCAAGGCTAATTGAAGGGTGAAAAACAATGCTTAGGTGGAGGATTAAAAAGTGTCAAAGACAATTGGAGCTGGCCAGCTTGGATAGGCGAGTTTGGGTTTGGATTGAAGCATGGGGGTTCTTGGTTTTGGCTCATCCAACGACTAGAGTGGTTGTCCAAGGTAGTGCAGGTGTTCAGGTGGCTTAGGAACCTCATGGGAATATGTCAAAGCAATTAGTTTGGGTTGGTGATGAATTTTGGCAAATATATCTTTGGCTTAAGAATTTTAAGAAATAAATCCATTAATTTAGGGGATTTTTTTCCATGTCTCACATAAGGTGGGCTAGATGGCTTTAGCTTGCTCACTAGGGTACAATTGGTGGTTGTAGTGGTCTTGGGTTGACCACTTTGGCTAGGTTTGGTTACATTTGCATCATGAGTTCAATTTTGGGCAATTTGGCTTGAAGTTGAGTTTGAGTTTGTCTAGACATGCCATTGGACTCAATTGATTGATCAAGATGATGTAGATGATTTCCACAAAGTGTTTAGAAAAGATTTGGAGTAATTTTGAATGGATTTAGAGGTTCAATTTAGAGGATTTTGGACATTTAGTCAATTTTGGAGATATTGAGTTAGACTTATGTTTGAGTTGGGCTAGAGTTTGGATAAGGACCAATAGATGGTTCACTTAGGTACTCAAGACTGTTATAAGAGTTTTGGATAGGAATTGAGTGAAAATTTTGGGGTTATGGGGCTCAGTTTTGTTGAACTTGGGGACATGGCCAATTTGGGGAAAATTTGGGGGTTTTGGTCCAACTTGATTTTAAGTGAAATTAAGATTTTACCAAGGCGAATTAAAGGTTTAATTTGATGTGTGTAAATGTTGTGAAGAGTTTATGATGCATGATTAGGGAAATTGGATAAGTTTGGGGGTTTAATTGAGTGAGATTTTGTTTTGGGGTCAAATTGGGGCTTTTTGATTTAGGTTCAAATTGGATTCAAATGTGGTTCAATTGGACTTAGATTTCATTTCAATCAAGCTTGGACATGATGAATTTGAGTTTAGATTTGAATTTGGGGAAACTGAAACCCAATTGGTGGGCATGGGGGATGAATTAGGGTAATTGGTCCTTTAAAGATAATTTGGGGATTTTTGTCAAAGTATGTTAAATTGGTCAAATTTAGCTCAATGGAGTGGCTAAAATTAATTTTTGTGACATTTGAAGTGATTTTGAGGGTTTTGGTATAATTTCGGTCACCAAGAGTTTTTTGGTAATTTTGGCCAAATGAAGGGTATTAAGATAATTTTGAAAATTTTGGATGTTTTGGACAGTTTGGGTGGTTTCAAAGAGTTTAAAATAATTTTTGGACAAATTTTGGTCAATTTTTGGGTTTGAAGGGTAATTTGGTTATTTGGGTATATTTGGGGGGCAAAAGGCTAAGTTGGATATTTTTGTGAAATTGGAGTGTCACTCACCCTACTTGAGCCATGAACCAATACAATTCCCTACTTTGGGTCCTTCATGTTCTGGTCCTAGCTAAACCCTGGCCTAGGGCTAAGGGCTTTAGGGGACCATCTACATGAGTCTCCTAAAGTGTCAATGGATCAAAGTTAAGCATATTTAGGTTTAATGTTGTGGTGGAAGTGCAATGATCGTATGTGTGAGACCAACCAAGATCACACCACCTGAGGGTTAACCCTAAGGCCAAGCAATCCTATTAGGGCTTTTCTTGAACTCTCCCATATTGACCCTACCTACTAAGTGCCAGAGGTTAGGACCAACTTGTGTAACTTCAAGTTGAGCAAAAAAGAGTTTAGAATTTCTAAGGGTGAGGGTTCCTTTTCTAGTACTCTAGGAATAGTCAACAAAAAACTCCTTTGGCTAGACCTTAGGCTACTATAGAGGAAATACTAGACCTCAACCAAAAGTGAGGTTAAAATCCCATGATTAGAAACTTCTGCTAAACCACTAGTTTGGGGATGATATGATGGGACAATCTAATATTTAATTCCATATTAATTAACTAATGCCTCAATTCTTCAACATTTAAATTGGCTCCCTCTATCACTACTGATCACTCTAGGCATTACAAATCTACTAAAGACATTTTCTTTAATGAATTTAACAACACTTTGAGCATCACAATATGGTAGATTCCTTGCCTCAATCCATTTTAAGTAATATTCCACAATTATCAGAATATATATTTTATCAAGCCAACGTACAAAGGATCTCATATAATATAAACCCCATACATCAAACATTTCAATCTCAAAAGTAAAATTCAGAGGCATTTCATCACACTTAGAAATTTTAATTACTCTCTGGTATTGATCACTAGATTTGATATATATGTTCACATCCTTAAATAAAGTAGGCCAAGAAAATCTAGATTGTAAAATTTTAGAAGCAGTTTTATAAACTTCAAAATGTCCCCCAAATTCAAAGTCGTCACACTTCTTAATAATTTTGAGGGTTTCTTGCATAGGTATACACCACATCACTTGTTCCTTGTTTTCTCCATACAAATATGGTTTATCCAAAAAATGATATATGAAGTTGTGAATAAATTTTTCCCATTGATGGAATGACAGACCAAAGGCTATACTATTACAAACTATGTAATTAACTATGTCAGCATACCATAGAATACGTCATACAAAAATAGCTAACAGATGCTCATCAAGAAAATTCTCATTAATCTCTTCTTCATAAGCACAAGAATTTCCAAGATTAAGTCTTGATAAATGATCTTCAACTTGATTTTTAGAGCCATTCTAATCTAGTTCTTCAATATCAAAATGTTGGATTAAGAGGAATTATCTGATTAATCTAGGCTTCGCGTCCTTTTTCAAAATAAAAAATAAATTTTAAATTAGATAAGTGTCTTGCTGATAATTATCTGGTAATTATATGATCAGTGTAAATAGTGCAATTAGTTTGAGTTAGATAAGATATAAATTTATCGAGAGCATAGTCTATTACTAAAACCTCCTTCTCAATAGTAGTGTAACTAATTTGAGCTTTGATAAGTGTCTTGCTGGCAAATTTTATAGCCTTAAATACCTTGTCATATTGTTTGTCCTAAAACTGCTCTGATAACTTAGTCACTTCCATCACATATTAGTTCAAAGGGTCTCATCCAACAAGGTGCGACAATGGTAGGAGCAATAGTTAACTTCTCTTTCAGAGTTTTAATAGCTTCTAAGCATTCCTGGTCAAAGTTGAAAAGGACATTTTTTTCCATGAGTCGACATAGAATTAGATATTAAAGTAATCCAATAATACATGGATCAACGGTAAAATTGAGGCAACATATTACTTGGCTTGTTAGACGAGACCAACCAAAGCAGTTAAGAAAAAGATATAGTTATATGAACATGAATGTCTAACAAATAAAAGAGCTTCTATAAGCATTGAGAAGTCAAATCTCAATGAGGATTCTCCCATTTAGCAAGCTAATACTTGTATAGGAGGCATCATGTGACTTGATGTAGGCATGGCTCAGCTAGTCGACTGACACGACATATCATTCAATGGGGCGGACAAAACCAACCAAGGCAATTGAAACTATGAAATAGGATAGGAGGTAGGTATACTTCTTATGTATCAAGTGAGAAATATTACGACTAAAAAGACTGAGGTGTCATGCTCAAAGTATATGCTGAAAGCAACCTAAAAAAACATGGTTTGGTGGCAAAATTGATGTAACATGTCACTTAACTTAGAGCACCAAATCAAGCAAAGTGGTTGAGAAAAGCCTCAGGCTTATATGACCTATGATGATCCAACCACCATGGTTCTTCAAGCGCACTAGCAAGACAATTACCACACGGGATTCTTCCACCTTATCAATCTAATTCTTACTTTGAGGTATGAGGCCTCTCTATGCAAACATGAATCAGTTGTGAGACTGATACAACATGTCATTCGACGATTCAGACATAAGCAACCAAGTCAGTTAAAAATATAAAAAGTGGTTAGATAGTAAGAAAAGTCTAACCACAAGAGTTCTTTCATGAGCACTAACGAGATGACACTCTCTTGGAATTCTCCCACTATTTAGCAAGGTAGCACTTCCTGGGTAGGCATCTGATGTCTCAATGTAGACATGGATTAGTTGGATGACTGATACAACATGTGATTTGTTAGGGCAGCCAAAAACAATCATAGGTGCTTTAAGCAAGCAAAAGTAAAATTATTTTTTCTAAAAGGTCCCTCAAAACTATTGAAGTAGCTCACACTGGGGAATAATCAATAGATATTTGTTATGGGAATTAGATAAGTTGGCTCTTGTAGAAGAAAATACGTGGGCAAAAATCAGACGTCAAAAGTTGCTTTGACTAAAAACATGTATTTGGTTGATAATAGACAATGTCTAAACCTAATACAACATGTTTATCTTACAAGTCAATGAAAATTAACTAATTCAAGGATATAAAAGGAGTGGATGATTAAAACATACGACCCTATAATTGATACTTTCACCAAAGATTTTCCTTGAGTGGAATCCCGTGGGGAATTATCACCGTAATAAGAATTTTTGTCCAAAAATAGAGGGTATCTAACACTCAAGTTAACCCAAAAAATGTCCTATTAGAGATAAAAGACCACAGTCATATGAAGTGGGTTGGTTACTCTTATTCAGACCCATACATAGCAGATTAGCTAATCAAAGGTGCTAAAAAAAGAAGTATAGCTTTCTCAAACAAGAGAGGTATCAAATAAAACTAACATTGGTCTATTGAGACATCTATAATAAGTTAATCATTGATGCATAAAGTGTAAAGGCTATGGGTGATGAGTTAAGGCATGTAAGTCCAAGAACAAAAAGGTAATTTAAAGAACAAAAAGGCAATTCAACTTTCAAGGAAGGACTACCAAACCCAGAGGATCAACACATAAAGCATAAAACAAATGGGTGAATGCCCATGATGAAAGACAAGTTAACTTTTAGAGAAATCATAATTGAGTCTCTAAGGTCTACTCGTGAAGCGTAAAGAAATGTTTAAAAACTCATAAGAAGGTAAGCCATTTTTCCAATAAAAAGTTCCACTGGGCCTAGAGGATTTGCTCATAGAGTGTAAAGGCGGTGGTTAGAGTCATTCTTTCAATGGAAGGGCCACTGGACCAAATTGATAGATGCACACGGAGTAAAGGAATTGGGTAAAGAGTCCACATACAAAAACGGAAGTCAACCTTCAAATGAGAGGTTGTTGGGACTCATATGGCTAATGCATAAAGCGTTAAACAAAATGGGTGAAGACTATGAGAAGGCAAGTCTTTCTTCTAAAGGAAGAGCAGTGATCCACCCAAAAAAAACTATTTTTACTGTTCATTTCATGTTCATTTTATGCCTATTTTCTATGATATTTCATTTTAAAGGAAGGCATATTGCATGTTTCTGGTTTTAGGTACATGGAATCGACATTTAAAGAAAATGTGGAGAAAATTGAGCAAAAATGAATGCTTTTGTATTGTGCCATAGTGCCACCCTTGGCGCCATAGTGCCAGTAGATGGGCTGAATAGGAGCTATAGCACTAGTAACCAACTTTCTAGAATATCAATTGAATTTGATTGAATTTTGAAAGGATGCTAGAAGTGACCCTCGTTGATTTTTAGTTATCCATTAATAGGGCAAATTTTTGGATGAAAATGGAGTCTTTTTGGTGTGATTTATGGGTCATCTTGGTGAGTTTGGTTGGACTCTACTATGTGTGTGTGTGTGTGTGTGTGTGTGTGTACGCGCGCGCGCATGCATGTGTTAGTCTTTGTTTTGTGTAAGAGTTTTGATATTGGCTTTAAGGAAACTTCAGGATTTTCTTGGGGAAAAGAAATAAAGATAAGTATCTTTTATTTATGTTTAAGCTTCTGTTGTAAGACTTGAATTTCTACAAAATATGTGTTTTTTTTTTATCTTCATGAATTATGAGTAGTTCCATTTCTTTCTCCTAGCATATGAGAATTAATCTTGTGGGATTAAAATGATTTAAAGATTCTTTTCATTTTAAAAATATTATGATGGTATTTTTGTCGGTTCATCATTGACTTTGCAAGACCATTTGTATCATTAAAATCCATTGAAAAATATAATGTCTCGAGAGAGCTATGATTTCACCAACCAATGTGTACCACATTTCATCTTGGGTAGAGCCATTTCGATTACTTGATGGGAGTGCAAATAAATATGGAGATAAGTGTTGATGAGCAAGGAATTGATGTTTCTCATGCGACAGACTAGATTCATTTATCAATTCTATCTATGAGTTTTGATCATAAGGGTCCCTAGTAAGTCTTATAAAGATGGCAAAGTGGGTATCTGGAAGTGAAAGGCCAAAATCTACTCATCACTATTATATAAGCTGGTGAGAAACTCTAAGTTAGCCACTATTCTTTGCAAGCTTCGAGAATGGGTAAAAAATATGAACACTCATATTTGTCAAAATAACACATTACTTTTTTAAACATTCTATTCCAAAACTAATTATGATCTCATCACAAGGGGAATAAAATTTTAATTATGTAAGATCTTTCCAAAATTTTACCAGTCTCATTATTTTTGGTTTTTATTTAATTTTGTTAATTATAATTTTAGCATAAATTAGTGAATTTAGGATAACCATTTTTTTTTTAATCCAAATTAAGACCTGATAGTAGTAGACTGGAATTATCCTAAGGGATTTCCTACCTTGCTTCTTTGTGAGAACAATATTGGGCTTTTTAAAGAAAGCTCTATATTACTTGAAATGATACATATACTTTCGAAGTACCACTTTGAAAACTATTTTCTATAGTTTATAATATTTTTATTTTATACAATAGCTGCTAAATATAAATTAGGTCAATTTTTTAATCATCTTTTGGAAGTTAAATTACTGCGTAATAGAGAGTCAGGTCAAATTTTTGGCTCCGTTGTCGAGGAAGCGATGGTATGAATTTTAGGAGAATTTTAGTTAACATGTGAGACTTAGATTTGTAAATTATAATATTATTATATAGTGTGTTTAGTTATTGTGTGTTTATTTTATATAAAAGTCCAAAAATACCAAAAATATTTTTGATATCTACCATATTAGTTATGTCTTTTAGATTTGTATGAGTAGTTCAAGAGCTGCAGACCATGGATAGTTCGACTCAGATCTAGAAAGAACTTTTAGGAAGACTATTACTCAAAAAAGACTCCACAAATTTAATGTGAATATGGTGGATCAACAGTAAAATGAATATTCAAATTTGGATTATAATACTTTTGGAGGAGAAAACCAATGCTGACCCAATAAATGGTTGAAGTTAAGAAAATCATTCAAACTATAACTGGAATAATAATTTTGGAGGAGAAAACCAATTTTGGGAAGATAATCAATTTAATTAGACATGTAATTGAAATAATCGGGATAATTTGATTGTTGGACTTTCTTTTCCACATAATTTTAACTTCAACCAATAGGATGAAGAGAAGGATTTATAAGAAGAGATTGTTATTCAAATGGAGAGTCAACTAAAAAGTTAAGGGCTTGCAATAAAGATCATAAATAACCAACTGAGGTAGAATATTAATTCACTTAACAATTATCCTTATGAGATTTTACTTAGTCACTCTAAGATAAACCTTGAGGAGTAAAATAATGGGCAAGATAAAGCTATCCAACTTAGGAGAGGAAGAGAATTAGAGGATATGGTTTAAAGAAACAACGAGTTGAGAAAAGATGAAAAGGAGATTGAATAACCAATGCAAGAAATTCTTACAGAATTAGAAAAACCAATTTTGCCAAACAAACTAGATATTGAAAAACCACCTCAAGGGGGAGAATTAAGAGATAACTTGAGTTAGAAGAGTAACCTAGCATAACTTGATCTTGAACTGATCCAAAGTTTAAGAGATCTTTAATTTACATATAGAGATCCATTCCTCATAAATTTTAAGGAATCAATTAATATGGAAATTGAGAAAATTGTTGGAAGAATATTGGATCTATAAATAAACATGAAGAAATTTTAATCAATTGGAATAGAAAGAGCTGATTAAAAAATTGAAATTCAAGGTTTTTGTTAGATACCCTAGTTTGAAAAGGATTGGGCAATTGATCAAGGATAACCCGAGCTTCACTAAAATTTAGCTTCTACAAAGTCACTTTGAAATGCATTGATTGTTTTAGGTCTTCCCATTTTGGCATTCCTTGTTAAGGAATGAAATTTTCACCACTGCTAGGGTAGTGAGTTTTGCTTATGGAAGGTGGGAATGTCAATTATAAAGTATTTGAAGGATGCCTATATATTATCAAGTATAGAAAATTACTTGGTGTGTGCAACTTCAAGACAACTTTAAAAGGATACTCCAAAGCTAATTGAAACTTCTTTATCATTCTCTTCCTATTTGTTATCAACTTATTTGTTATTAATGAACTTTTTAATGTTCTCGAGAATTTTCCATTTTGGTGCTTTGCTTCTTGTACCATTTGATTTATACAACCGTCTATCAGTATAGGCTGATCAAACAAAAGAGAATTACAAAACAAAATCTGTGAATGTAATTCCTTAACCATATTTACATATCCTAAACTTTCTTGGTATAAGCCTATAGAAAGGACAATTTTAGCATAATTTGAGTGCATTATTAAAAGGTACATAGATGGATGTATTAATTGAAATGTGACTCTTTGACCCATATTTATAAGATTTTTCATCACTAAATGAGAGGCCAAACTTTTAAGTACATTTAAAAATATATGATTTATATCATGTGGTTATGGTGATTAGTGTACACCAAGACTATTATCCAATGAAAAAATAAATTGATGGTGTAAGAAATTTGCCCCAAATAGATTTGCCCCACTAAATGCTTCCATAATTCTAACCGTGGTTTATGAATACTGAGAAATTCTATGAAATAACATTTCTAAAAAAAAATATTGTCCTTTTTACTGTTATCTAAAAGGATCCTCTTTAGAAAGTTAAGATGTGGAGGACTAAAGAGACTGGATAAAATGTGGAACACCAAGTAATATCCTCATGTCAATATGTAATCCCGAGAGTATCATTAGTACCAAATGGATCCTTTTTAACAAGCTTCCCTTCTAAAGACCAGTTATCAAGCCATAAATTAATTTGTCATTCACCAATTCCCAAATGAAGGAATCTTCTGCTTATGATCTGGCCTTCAGCAAATTATACCAAATTCTAAAGTCTCCCATCTTCTTAAACACTAGGGATCGGTGTACATCCTTGAACTACTTTCCCTTCATAACTCTATCCCATAAAGATTTTTCGTGCATGAATTTCATCAAAAGTTTACAGGAAGTTACATTGCTTAGTTGTTAAAAGCCTTTGAATCCCACCCCCCTATAGTAATTGGCTTGCATACTTTCTACCAACTGACCCACTGCAATTTCTTCCTTTGACCAGCCCACATGAACCTATTAAAGCTTTTTTTCAATGGTAATTGAGTGCTCTTCTTCATAACAGTCATTTGCATGAGGTATATGTATCGTAAAAACTTGATCCTGAAGAAAAATAAGAATTTAACTTTTTATTTTATATATATTTATATTGGGGTACTACGCAAGTATACGTATCGTTATCAAGTAATATAAAACTTTTTGATTAAAACATGAATATCGAACCCACAGGGAACATTATGCAATATGCACTTTTTAGAAAATTTTTCTATTTTTAAAAGATAATTACTTAAACAAAAAACGATTTTTGCAAGAATTTAAAATTTAAATATTTTTGGTACTTTTGATATTTTAACGAAACGGTAACAACTTAAAAAGATAACTAAATTTTTTGTAGAAGAAAAATACTTAATATGTAAAAATCTTTCTTCTTATCATGAATCAGTAACAAGTATAAGAATTATGTTGTGGAAGTATACAAATTGTGTTGTGCCAAATTGGAGCCATAATATTCCTTACCCTTACTAGAGATGCTGTAAGGAACATTGGTTAATTTAAAGATTTAATAGTTCTGAAGACCGGCTAGGTAGAGAAGATACTAGCTCTCACTCTAGAGTTTTCTTGATTCACTCTGCCTGGGGGCTAACACTCGTATCAGAACCTAAAACAATAAAACAAGTTGGGGGCTTTAACCTATCACTTTAAAGTCCTCTAACTCTACACCCATAAATGAGTATTTTCGAAACCAAGTTGGGGGTTTTAACCTGTCACTTTAAATTCTTCTAACTCTACACCCTTCAATGATTATTTCCAAATTTATTTGCACTCAATCATATGAACTACATTCTCATTCATACAATCTCATGTGATTCTTTTGAATTAATGACTGGATCATATGAACTACATTCCCATTCATACAACCTCATGTGATTCTTTCCAATTGTTGACTGAGAATTATTTGCACTAAATCATATGAAGTACATTCTCATTCATACAACCTCATGTGATTCTTTCCAGTTGTTGACTGAGACAATACCAGTCCGGTTCTTACATGTTCTCACAACAAATTTTAACATCTGGATTGGCCAAATCAAGAAGTAAAAGAAGTGCTTGGATTTAAATCATCACAACTTCTTCCAACATTAAAGATGAATAATCTCCACAACTTTCATCCAAAACTTAATTACTTATCATTTTAATAAGAAAGATAAAGAAAACTACTCATAATCCTTGGAGAAAACAAAACCACACTTTAGTTTAAAAGAAGTAATCATTGTCAAACCAACAAAAAGTCTCGATTAAAACTAAAAGTTGTCTAAAACAAAAAGGTAAATACTTATCAATGTCCTCCACCAAACTCTTGAAGTTCTTTTGAATCTCTTCTCTCTTACAATCACTCAAAAAAAATAATAAAAAGGATAAAGTAAATAAAAAGTGGTTCTTGGAAATCTCTCTGATCTAACTCCCTAGAGAAGAACTTTCAAAACTTGCCAATATTTTCAGAACTCCTTTCTATGTCCTCTCTTCTTTTGTTTATAGTTTTCCAAGTGGTACCTTGGGATTTCTTCAAAATGTGTCGTGATTTGATGTATTTGCTCAAGAGACTCATCCTTTCATGATAATTTTCAACCATGGTGGTTACAACCACCTATTAAGCCAATGGGTGCCTCAAAAACCTCTTTGAAATTTGTGAAAATCAATTTTAATCATCCAGTAACTGCCACTGGTGCTTAAGCGCAGGGTCTTGACACTTAGGCGCAGCCTTCTATTTTTAATCGGCGCTTAAGAGCCAGATCTGGCGCTTAGGCGCCAAAAATCTTTTGCACAATTTTTCACCTTTTTGCTCCAAATTCGATCCTTTTTTCACTCCTTTAAGCATTTTTTTTCATTTTTACTTGTATCTGCATGAAAAACATAAAAATACCTTCCATTAAAGCGCAATATCTTAAAAATAGGGATAAAAATGTGTCTAAAAATGCTATATATTTTAGGTCTATCAAAATCTCCCAAACATATAATGTTACTTGTCCTCAAGGGACACTTCAATCTTTAAAAACCAAATATATATGATATGTATATGATTTTTTTAGGAGTTACTAAAATTTAGATTTAGAAATATAGTAGTCCAATTTAGAAAACATAATTAGTAAATGAGACCAATTTAACGTTTGAAATTTTTTAATGTTAAGAACTATGAAAGTATTAGTTCCTATCTAATTCAGAAATATTGTAAGTTCTCAAAATTTAGATTTTAGTTCTTTTATTTTATCTACTTCAAATTTTTTACTAAAAATAATTTTACTTACTATATTACATTTATAAGCTTAAGATTTTATCAAGTCTTATACTTTAAAAAGATCAAATGTAGAACTAATTTTTTATTAGGCACTAATCCTCAAGCTTCTCCTCCCTTACATTTCTTTTCTTTTTCTTTTCCTTTTCTTTTTATTTTCTTTTACTATTTCTTCTTCTTTTTCTTTTTTTTTCTCTTTTCTTTTTTTCTTTTTTAGGCAAGGATTACTATATATGGATAGACATTTAATGATTTTGAATTTCACTTCTCCTTTCCTAAAGTAAAGTCTTATTATAAAACTTTTACTTATAAATATAATAAAAGTTTTGAAAATCATTTCAATAAGATTTAAGTATAAAAATAAAAGTCTAAATTATCTAAATTTTTCAAAAATACAATTTTTCTTACTAAAGATAACCACTTATATTAATCATTTTTAAAAATAAAAGTTTAAATTATCTAAATTTTTCAAAAATACAATTTTTCTTACTAAAGATAGTCACTTATATTATTTATTTTCTATACTAAAACTTTTTAACTAAAAGTTTTTCTTCATTACTTAAATTTTTAACTAAATTATCTTACTCATTTCTAAAATCAAATTTTACTTCCCTAATATAACTTCATATAGATAATCTATTTTTATTTTAAAATTCAAATTCATTTGTAGTTCATTTGAGAACAAATAAAATTCAAGTTTTGAAAATGTTTTTCATCCCACCCCCAAACTTAATTTTTTTAACAGATTAAATAGTTTAACGTCAGATAATTATATAGGCAAAAATGAAAATTGAAATAACATGCTAACAGAAATTTTTAACTCCTAATTATACAAGTATAAAACTAAAGATAGGAGTAAAATTAATTTTGATCAAATTTTCTAACATTTTATTTTAGTTTAACATTTAGAGATTCAATAGACTTCTAAACAGTGGATATAAAAATAAACAACACACTGATATGATAAAAGAAAAATATAGGGTAGCAGTTTCTGAATTTTAAAATTAAGATCTAAGCTAGCAAGATTTTTAACTTAAAAAAAAAGACATGGAATTAAGTTAACTTCTAAACTAACCAATCCACAGTACTAAAAACAAAAACAGTTACTACCCTAAAGTTTTAAAAACAAAGTACTATCTAACACAAGAATCAAAACAACAATAGAACATAAAAATTCAAAACACAACATAAAACATAGTCCACAACATCACATAACTGCATTTGTAGTAGTACTACATCACATAGTCCATAACAAAACACAAACATAACAATACATCAAACCAAATCAAGTGTAACACAACATCTCTCATCTCTACTCCTTTCCACTCTCAGAATCACCACTATATCATTTTTCTTTAGGCTCATAGTCGGGATAATGAGGATATTGAGGAAATACTACTCATGGGTCACCTCTAATCAGGCCCTCTAGAGTTGGGTATAATTTCTCCTCAAAGTCACTCTTTCTCCTATTATACCTATTTGTATGCTCAGCAAAATGTTCTAGATTTTGAACTTTATCAGTGGTAAAGTGGATACAAGTCATCATCTTCTGTAATAACTGCTCTTGAGTCTCACTTGACTCAACTCGAGATGCAGAAGCACGTGAAGTAGATGGTCTTGATGAAGATGCAACAGAAGTAGATACAATAGACGTCTCTAATCCATAGCTCTTAAAAAATCCTCCTCTCCAGCCAAAAATTGAATGCTCTGAATAAGTCTTCACATTCACTTTCATAATGGGCTTCAGAGGCAACAAAACTTCCTCCCAACTATCATACTTTACTCCAGCCTACTCGCATAAAGAAAATATCAAAGAAGCAAATCCCATACTTGCAGTAGTAGCAGCAGCAGCTGAACTGATGATTGTGTGATAGATCAAAGCCCTTATGTTGATGGCCTTTCCCTCTTGAATATAATAATTCAATGTTGCTCTCTCTCTGGTCACTTCATTGAGATAATTTTGTAAGACGCAGACGAGCAGATATAAAATAGTGCAAAGCCTTTGATGGTGCTCACAACTTTGACGTTAGAAAATTTACTCTCCTCTCATTTGTAATCTTCCAAAGTCCTCTTTCAACAGTCAAATAAGATATGATCTCGTCCAATTTTGCTTTCTTAGGACTATAATTTACATAAAAATACAAAGTCTGTGGTGGTAAATGGTAAAACAAGTTGATTACCTTTGGAGTAAAAGGTAACAACTTCCCTCGAACCATAACTCGATCGTCCTCAGCCTCTGGGAGATTTGCATAAAACTCCCTCACAAAAAAAAATTACAGCGACAGTAGAGAAACAAAAGAACTATTCCCACTTTTGGCGGACTATCATGTCTTCCACTTCTCCACCTAGACTCTTAAAACATCACTCGTGAATCAATTTTTGTGACTGTTGAGCGTCCCTATATCGACCTTGAGCTTTTGAACTGAAAAATTTGCTCAAATCAAATGGGCGCTTTCCTCTGCTCCTTTTCATTCTTGGTGCCATTCGACAAATTTGATAAATTCCAAAAATAACTTTTAAAAGCAAGTTAAAATCACTAAACTAAACTTTTAAAAGCACCAACTAAACTTCCCAAGCAATTTTCATAGATTTTTCTTCACTTTTCACTATGAATAGTATTTTTGAAATCTTCCAAATGTGCTTAAAATATATCGTGAAAATACAAAATTTTTGCATTGAAGTAAAGCTCTGACCTCAAGGAACTTGGATGTAGCAAATCTCACTTGATTCCACAAAGAAATCTCCAAATTTCACTTGCCCCAGCCCTCAGAATCGCAAACTCGAGTTGGGGAAGATGATGGGAGTTAAAAATGGCATTTTTGGACCAAAAATTCACTTTTAACCATTCGCGAACCGATTTTTGTGAACCGGCGCTTAAGCGCAGGAAAGTGGCACTTAAGCACTTGCCTCTCTGGTTGGCTCACGCTTAAGCGCGAGATGTGGCACTTAGGTGCCAGTGCACAATTTTTGAAATTTTTAATTTTAAATAAAATGAACTATTAGCCTAAGTAAACCACCCCAAAATTATCTCATAGCACTTAAATGACTATTTTTACTTCCTATAAATCCCTTCTCTCTCAAAATTCTCCATAATAAATAATTTAATTTGAGGCTAAAAATAATACAAACTTCATTAAAAATAAACTTATATTAATTCACAAACAAGTACAAACACATTTAACACTTAGTTCTCTCTCCAAATAGTCTTGGATGATAAAATTTTCCTAAGTACAAAACACTTCACCCACATTTACAATTAAATACATAAGTGACACAAACACTAAACATAAGACATAAACACTAACACACTTAAGTACATGATTCCAAACACACAATTCCTAACACTTAACTTAATTCCACTCTTCATTGGACTGTGGTGACGAGCTCTAATACTATCATCTTCGATCCACTTTTGCTTAAGGAACATCAACTTATCCGCTTCCTCTACATAACTGTTATGGTTGAATGGCATCTTAAGTTGTCACCCAATATGTTCTAGATGAGCATGACATTCAATCACCTTAGTCTCTAATACAGATATAATATTCTCCATCTGGTTGATCTTCTCCGATATCCCTTCAATAGAAATGGCTAAGAAATCGTTATACATCTCTTGTGCACTTTGATTAATGAACTTCTTTGTCATGGCTTCTTCCTTCTTCTTGAAATCCATCTCCCATGAAGACATTTTCCCTAAATCATTCTCTTTTTTAGACTTTTAGGGAAAAAAATAATCCCAGGTGAAATTCCTTCACAAACCCCTTCTATTTATAGACCTAATTCCCTCTCATAACTTTTAGGCACGTCTAGAAACTGCCAAGACACATTTATTCCAACTAAATTGCAGCTAGAAATTGAAACTTGCACATGTGATTAAATTGTCGCGCTTAAGCGCCGAATCTGATGCTTAAGCGCTATTGCACATTTTTGCACCAGTCAACTTAACGTCCAAATTCTCATTCTAACATGTCTATGCCACTAAATAAAGTCTAAAAATCATTACTAGCACATAATAAAATAAAAAATACTACCCCAAGTTTTTTAATCAGACTCAAAACAACAATCAAAACAAAAACACACTGATAACTATGGGTTGCCTCCCAGAAAGCACTTGGTTTTATGTCGTCAGCCTGACATAACCAGTGCTCGTTCTGGTTGACCCAACTTCATTCCATCATTATATTTAAGTTCCTTTAAATCTCTTCTCATTTACAATCACTCAAAACAAAATAACAAAAGGATAAAGTAAATAAAAAGTGGTTCTTGAAAATCTCTCCGAACTAACTCCCTAGAGAAGAACTTTCAAAACTTACCATTATTTTCAGGACTCTTTTCTAAGTCCTCTCTTATTTCTTTTATAGTTTTCGAAGAGGTGCCTTGGGATCTCTTCAAAATGTGTCTTGATTAGATGTATTTGCCCAAGAGAAGCATCCTTTCATGATAACTTTCATCCATGGTGGTTACAACTACCTATTAAGCGAATGGGTGCATCAAAAATCTCTTTGAAATCTGTGAAAACCAATTTTACTCGTCTAGTAACTACCACTGGTGCTTAAGCATGGGTTCTCGGGGCTTAGGTGTGGCCTTCTCGGTTTAGCCAGTGCGTAAGCGCCAGATCTGGCGCTTACGCACCAAAACTCTTTTGAACAATTTTTCACCTTTTTGCTAGAAATTTGATCCTTTTTCACTCCTTTAAGCTTTTTTTTTTCATTTTCACTTGTATCTGCAAAAAAAACACAAAAATACCTTCCATTAAAGTGCAATATCTCAAAATTAGGTATAAAAAGGTGTCTAATAACAGAATATATTTTAAGTGTATCAAGTTACCATTAGGGCCTACAGCTCTATTGCCATGAATAGAGTTAAGAGCAATATAGATTTCTTCCTCCTGAGGGATTTAATTGAGATTTATATTTTTGAAGTAGTTTTTATCTTTGTTGAATAATTAAAAAATTATTGGATGTTTTTCTACATTTGGTTGTGTGAGAAGAGTTTGGAAGTATTTCACAGCATCAACTAATATATCATTAGCACTTAAGAGCCACTCCCCTAATGAATTCTAATTTTTTTGAATAGCATTACATTTCCTCCTGTAATTTATGCAAGCATGGTAGTATTAGGTAATTCTTTCACCCTCAATAACTTTGGAAATAGTTGCTTTCTATTTAAGAAAAATTTCCATACATGTATTGACATTAAAAAGAACTTCATTTGCTTCAATTAAAGAAACTTCAATGGCCAGGCGGTATTCAAAGTCTTTTTCGAGCTTTCTCACCTCATTTTCAGCCTAATCCACCTTATTGAAGACTTCACCAAAATATTGTCAATTCCATTGCTTTAAATGGGTAATGAATTTCTTTTGAAGACCCAAGACTTTATATCATTAACTATGTGCTAGAAGGCCTCTGAAACCACCGTAAGAAAGTTAGGATGTGATGTCCACAAATTTTGAAATTTGTAAGGAGAGTTACCAGTATTTGGAGAGTTAGCAATAGAGATGTAAAGTTGTCTGTGATCACAACCAGCCATTAACAAATGGGTAATATTAGTTTGAAGGAAAGTGTTCATCTAATAATCATTAGCAAAAGATCTATCTAGCCTATCCCACAACCTGCCTCTTCTCTAGATAAATTTTTCTCCTTGGTAGCCAAGGTCTTGTAGGCCAGCTTCCTACATTTCATCATTAAATTTATTAATTCTAGAAATTTCAGATGGTCTCCCCCATTCTTTTATAGTAAGGGAAGCAATACAATTAAAATGCCCACCCAATTGCCAACTCTTAGACATGGAGCAACTGATGTTAACAATATGAATCTAGAGATGATTTTTGTCAACAGAAGAGCAACCTGCATACAAAATTGTGGCAAAACCTTCAAAATCTTCAATGTTATTATGTAAGTGGACAAATTGGGGGTGGTCTACCAAAACATAACAAAGAACTTCTTTTCTGCAAAGAATCCATATTTTATTTTTGACCTTGGTAAACTTCTGAAAACCATGATACTTTTAACATACCTTGTAAGAATTCTTTGTATTCATTGGTTTTAATGATGCAAAGCACCAAACCTTGTACATCTTAATTAAATGATGGAGTTTGTTAAGAGAATTATGATGAGCAATTCCCCTAACACTCTAGTGTAAGAAGTTAATCATGATGACTTGGTTTACCATTTCTCCTCATCCAAGAAATGGTATTAAGCACTTGATTGACTGAACTCCCACCTGGAACCAAAGCATTATCATCTTGTAATTTCCTGAGTTTAAGCATCCATTTTTTCTTTTTTAGCATTTTGGACTTTCCAAATTTCTTACATTGCTTCAGATGAGTGGTCTATTAGTTGGTCTTCAAGTTTTATGCCTTCTATCTATGCATGGTGATGGGCATCTTGCTGATCACAGTTAGTTTTAGCAACAATGTGACTTGCATCATGTAAATTGCTCAACTCTAGAAAGCCTTTCATTTTCTTCCTTGTCTTTTGAAACTGCCACTCCCTTTCAAGAGGTTCACTCATCAGTAGAATAGTAACATCTTCTAAAGAGCCCATAAAAGTATATTATGGACAACCTTGTTGTGTATCTAGAGAGTTGGGAGTCGGAGAAGAGGCATTTTCAGTGTTTTGTTGAGAATCCCTTCTAATCTCAAAGGCAAAGGTCTCCCATTAAGGATCTTCATGCAAGTCAGTACCTATTAGGACATCCACAGTAAGAAATATATTTAAATTTTGATTATAATCCTCTATATTGATTGGATCCAAATCGAGGAGGTCCATTGGCTTCTGTGGATCTGTATTGACAATAGATGGAATGTTCTGCCTAACAATAGTTTCCTCTGTGAATCCAAGGTTTCCAACATCATTTTGTTCATCATTATGGGGTCTCAAAGAAGGATGAAGTCTGTAGCATTTATCTTGTGTGTGTCCAAACATCGTGTAATGGTTATAAAAATATGGTCTCTGTTCCATGACTATGGGTTTCAAATATAGATTAAGCTCAGTGTCCAAAAAAAATTCATCTTTTTCAAGGAGAGCTATGTCTCTTTCGACCAATATTTTGGCTGTTAAAGGTTACGATAGATTAAAAGTGAAATTATCCAATTTCATAATTCTTTCAAGGATGGCTCCAATAGAAAAGTGAAACTTGATGATGAAATGAAGGAAGCTTAAGACCAGGTAACTTAAACCATAATGGAATAGTTGGTGGCTCTTGTGTTGGTTCAAACTCAGGTGACCATTTCAATAGTTTTGCTTGATACCCCACAATCAAGATGTGCTTTTTGGAGAAGTTTTTAGCTTAATCTTCCTTTATAATTAAATCAATCATGATGTGCCTCCCATCAAAAAGGCCCACCTTCAACCTGCCAACAAATTTAATGTCATCAAAAGAATTTCTAATAACATTCATCTTGGGGTGTCCCAATTATAATTTAACAACTAATGTGAATTTGTGATTGTGAGCTAAACAAGAAACATCAAAATATAAGAATATGATGACATATTTTCCAGATTTTGTAGTCACCTTTTTATAAAATTGCGCTCAACCCACCTAGCCATGGATTTACGATAAATCTGTGGGAATACAAGTTTGTCCACCAAAAAAGATCCAACAACATCTCTTTCTATCACCTTAGAAAAGGAACCTTTCCCAACAAAGTTAGGGTCGACCTCAATAATATTAGTAGTGATTTACACTAATGGAACAGTAGGCACTTGCCAGCAGAAGGAGAGAAAGATACCCACTCCACAACAAAACCTTATTTCCAAAGATAATCAACATGCACCAAAGAAAAAAACATCCAGGAAAGTGGTATCACCTGAATCAATGGAACAATAAATAGAGATAAAAATTTTAACAAAAAGCACCTCGAAAAGCATAAAATCAAACAACCATAGGAAGAGAAACAGAAAAACTTAAGAGACCAACCAAATTCATCCCCAACACCACCAAGCTGAGAACATCACTGGTAAGTTCAGCAGGAAGGAAGTTGAAGGAGCCATGGAGCAAGGAACACCATCAGAGCAAACTNATATATATATATATATATATATATATATATATATATATATATATATATATATATATATATATAGTAAAATGGCGGTTCCCCTTTTGATTTTTCGAGTGTAACCTCTCCCTCCAGAACTTTAGTTTGTCTGGCATCTAGTGATCCCGTCTTTGGTTGATAATCTCCTATTTTGAAATAAATGGCAACAGAGACGAAGCCTTCGGCGGGCGAGGACGCCAAGATCGACCTCTTCAAAGAAGACGACGAGTTTGAGGAATTCAAAATCAGTGAAGAGTGGGATGATAAGGAACAAGGAAAGGAAGTCCTGTAGCAGTAGGAAGATGATTGGGATGATGATGATGTCCATCATGATTTCTCCCTGCAATTGAGAAAAGAATTGGGAAGCAACTCAAAGAAGAAGTAAAGTACCTCTTGCTCTCTTTCCTTCTTAGTGTGCTCTATAAGCTTCAACAAAATGTTCTTTTGAGGTTTGTGTGCTATTTCAAATGTGTTTTAATTTTTTGAATAGCTTTCTGTGCTACATTGCAGGAGCTTTCTGCTTTGGTTTGGGAACTTTTTTCAATGAACTAAACTAGGCATAGTTGTTGACTAAATGAATTATTAATTTNTATATATAGTATGATGGTGGTTGGTCAGCTTGCTCTGCTAAGGTTTCTCCAAGGGTGGTTGCAAGCTGGTTCTTAGAGAAGATTGCTGGTGTGGTTGCTCCTTCCCTATCTTTTACCTTGTTTTTAGGTGATAGCATTTTTTAGTTTAGTTTCATAGCTGCTTTGGTGGGGTTTCACCCTTTTTAGGCTTCTACTTTTTTAAATTTTGACTTATTGTTCCATCACCGTGTGGGGCTCTAACTCTCTGATTTGAGTGGTAATCCCTGGCATTTGCTCTTATTACTTGCTAGTAATGGCCACCATTGCCTCCATTGATCTGGAAATAATTATTCAAAGCTCTAAAGAAAAAATTGTGGATAAGGTTGCTGAGAGCCTTGACACTATTCAAAATTTTTACCACTTAGTCTTCCCCCAAACTTACCATGAAGTGGCTAAAGGTAGGGAGACTGCTCTTTTGTTAAACCTTTGTGGAAAAATGGAGGGAAGCTTACTGCCTTCTTCACAAAAACTGAAATCTAAACACTTGTTGACGTTTGTAAATTCACACTGATAGGGAAATTTCATTTTGGTCATCCCAAGATGGATATCATCAGGAAATATTTTGATGATTTGAAATTATTTGGTACTCAGAAGTTGGGGCTCGTGGATAGGAGACGTATCATGATACATTTGACAAAAGAGGAAGACTATGATTGACTGTTTGCCAAAAAAATTCTACACTTAGATGGAGTAACTATGAAGACGCTAAAGTGGACAAATGATTTTGATCCCTCCCAAGAGCCCCCATTGCCCATATCTAGTTCAAGCTTCTTGTTCTAAAATTAAACTTCTTCAACCATAAAGTGCTTTACACTATTGAAAGAGCTTTGAGGAAGCCTATGATACTGGATATCCCTACATTCAACATGTTTAGGCCTTTTGTGGCCAGGATTTTAGTAGAAAGAGATATCACATTACAATATGTAGAGGAAATTTGGCTTGGTACAACACACAATGGTTATTAGAAAAAGATAGTGGTCGAACAAAGGCCTTACTACTGTTATATTTGTAAATTTTTTATTAATACACATGGAAGGTGCTTGAGGCTGCATCCTAATCTAAAGAAAAACCAAGATGGTGCAACAAGAACCTCTCCCATCCAACTAAATACTAATATGGAGGAAGCCACCTTGAAGTTGCTACCACTGCACCTTTGCTACATATGCAGGCTGCTGTTATTCCTCAATTGTCCAATATATTAGAATCTGCCACCCTAGTTGATAGTCATTTTGAATCCATTACTGTAGAAGCCTCTTTATGTTTAGACCAAAGTCTGGATAATGTAGTAGAACTCATGACCAACAAGAATTCCATTGTTGTTGAAACTTCTAATTCAGCCATGTAGGAGACTCCTACCAGCAAATGAATATTGATATAGAAGAGAAATGGTAAATTTAAAAATCAAAGAAGAAGAAAAAGGGGCTCCAGAAATTAAAGAACCGTCAAGAGGATGGATTAGCTAGTGGGAGCTCTGTACTGTTGGATTCTCTCTCCAAATCAAGGAGGAGGGGTAAGCAAGTTTTTGATTAATATTGTTTGTTAGAATGTTAGGTGACTGGCTCATCCTATATCCCTTAACAAACTCTTAGAATTAAACAGGATGTAGAAAATCTGGTGTATAGCCATACGTGAACCAATTATCACTAAACACACTAAAAGAATCCTTAAAAAATTTCTTGGCATCCAATTTTTCTCTAGCAACCACAACAAAATTTGTTTACTATGTAGAAAGGAGGTTGTCTGATAGATTATGGTAGTCTCAACTGACCACTCTAGTCTTTCCACTTTTGTCTATGGAGGTTGCTCTACAGCTGACAAGAGGGAGCTATGGCAAGAGTTGATTCTAATCAACAACTCATTATCAACCAAATGTCTTATGGGAGGAGATTGTAAATGTTTGGTTTTACCTTAGGAAAATCTAGTGGGAGAAGTCCTGACCTCAACAAAATGCATCACTTCAATGATAACATTTAGTAAGCAAGACTTCATGACCTGGGATTCTCTGGTCCTCAATTCACATAAAGAAAAGTTAAATAATGGGAGCGATTGGATAGAATGCTAGTGATACACCAAAATAATATGTTATTTCAAGTATACATTTTATGCTTACTTTTTGTGATATTGTACTTTAAATAATGGTATTTTCATGTTTTGTTGTGGGTATATCAATTTTAGGTATTTGGAGCAAAAATAGCAAAAAGGATAAAATTTGGAGCCAAAACAGTGAATTTTGAAATTCTGGAGCCTGAAGCGCTAAAACTGGAGACTGAAGCGCCATTTAAAAAAGAGCATGCACTTGAAGAGCCAGAATTAGCGCCCGAAGCAGCATTTGACAGGGATCTGACATTCAAAGTGCCAAATTTGGCTCCTAAAGCACCAAAACCCATAACAACGTAGTCTTAAGCAAGTTGGTGTCTGAAGCGCCTGACGCGTTAGAGATTACTTTTTACAGATTAAGGCAGTTTAGAATAAATTTTGCGTGAATCTTGAAAGGGACATATGTTCTAAACACTCCATCAAGTGATTCAATGCATATAGACACTTTGGAAGGTCTTATGAAGAGATATGTCTCTTGGATCAATAGACATGTCTTTCAAAATCAAAAGGTTTGACGTTTGGATAGAATTTAAGAGAGAACATTGAATTCATTTTGGAGGGAGGCAACCTCTAATTAAAGAGAGGAAAGTCTAGGGCTTGAAGAGGGTTGAAGGAGGGTGGCAAATGGAGTTTGAAGAGAGAGAGAGGGGCATGAGATATATAGAGAGAGAAAGTCAAGATCTTGAAGATTTTCTTCAAGGATTGTAAGAGAAGAGGGAAGGTAAGAGATTTATTCTTCATTACACTTCTAAAAGAGAGTTGAGTGTGCTTGTAAAGTGGGAAAGTGCTTGAAGAGAACATCTAGGGATTTCCTTGGGATGGATTGTGAGATAAGTTCTATTCTTTTATTGTTTTTGTTTTGTAAACTTATTTTATATATGAAATCCATGTTTTGTCGCATCCTTCTTATGAATTTTGAGTAGTCTTCTTTATCCTTCTCCCTACTTTGAGATATGGTTTTGTGAAGAATTGATTTTGTTTTATACAGTTTTAAATTTCATCAATTGTGATGATTTGAACTCCAATCCTAATTTACGTTTAAATTTAGTCAATTAAAATATTAAAATGTGTTGAGAAACATATGTTTTGAAATGGCTAAGTTTTCTACAACATGGGGAGAATCATGTATGTTTCATGGGAGAGGATGTCATCCATGGGGTTAAGTGAAAATAAATATGCAATTATAATTTGTTAGATGCAAAATTGGAGATTTTATTGTGATAGATTAAAATCCCCAAATTGGTTCAGTTGATTGCAAACTAATATGAGATTGTTAATCCTAAGTGAGGGAGTAGTGGGAGCTCTGTAGTGGTTGTTGGTATCCTCCTAGCCTAACCACGAAATTAGGGACCAAACTCTGGATTAGTTAATGTTCTTTATGCACTCAGAAAAGGGTAAAGAATATGATTGCTCCTATTTGGCACAAGACAATTTTATATATTTTTAAATAATTTTAATTTCTTCACAATTTGTACACTCATTCTAAAGGGGAATGATGCTTTTTAAAATTGAATTCATCACCACAAAAACTTTTTTTAGTTTTTGTGTATTTTACTTTTGTAAGATTAGCAATAGTTTAATTAACTTAGTGTTTTAACTACATTTTATTTTGCATTCACTCATGTACTTTAGATTCAAATTTCATACTTTACTTTTGTAGTTTAAAATTGTAGTTAACATTATAATCTTATGAATTTACTTATAAGCATTTCAAACTTTCATGTGGAATTGACATCTAGGACTCCATTACGACCCTTTATTACTTGAGCGACACGTATACTTGTGTTATTTTTAGGGGATTTGATAGTTTAAGTATTTTGAAAAGAAAAAACTATTTTCACAAAAGTTATTTTTGTTGGGGTAAAATTGCATACTTACTAATGTATCTGTCGTGTGTAATTTGTAATATTGAAAAATATTTGAAAAATTAAGAAACTAGTAATGTAAAATATTAATAAGTTATTTTATAATTTAATTTTTTTTTATTTTAAACTAAAAATTTTTTGGAGTTTAGTTTGAGTATTTTCATATTTTAGTGTGTCTGATTATTTTAAATTACTTGTTGTATTTGTTTATCGTAGTGTAAGATCTGAAGATATAGTACTTTATGATTTTGAGTTAGAAAGAACTATTAAAAAAATTAGGAAGCAAGAAAAAGAGATAGATCATTTTAGGAAAAATGTCTTGAAATTTTAGTAATGCGGGAAATGAAAATGAATATCATCAGACACCTTTAAGAGATTATGCTAATCCTATAGCAGATGAAATTCATTTGAGTATGCAAAACCCTGCTGTAGCGGACGATTAATTTAAGCTTAAATCTATTATTATACAAATGGTACAAAACTATCAGTTTGGAGGAACACTAACTAAAGATCCTAACTTGCACCTTGCTAATTTCCTATAATTTTGTGCAACTTTTAAATATGATGGAGTGTTGAATGATGCCATCAGACTTACAATTTTTTATTTTTCATTAAGGGATAAATCTAAGATGTGGTTAAACTTGTTAGCATCTGGATCTATCAGAACTTTGGGAGACTTATCACAAAAAACTTTTTTTTAAATGATTCTAACCTTCAAAAAATATTTAAGCTTAGAAACAATATTACATTTTTTTGTTAGTTTGGAGGAGAATCAATTTATGAAGCATTAGAAAGATTTATAGATCTCCTTAGAAAGTGTTAACACCATGCGTTGCCAGATTGGTTAATAATTCAAACTTTTTATAATGGATTTGTTGGATCTCATAGATAAATAATTAACACTGATGTTAGTGGATCATTAATGTAAAAACCATTTAATGAAACATATTATTTAATTGAAGAGATGGCTACTTATAATTTTCAATGGCTCTCTAAAAGGATAAATCCATAAAGAGTAGCTAGTATTCATTACTTTGATGCAATATCTATTTTTGCTACATAAATAGTTGTTATATCAAAGAAAATAGATCAAAATGGAATGAATTATTCTCAGACATCACCTGTGCTTGAAGAAAATGCTTTGGGACAAATGATAGAATCTCAATCTTTTCATGAGATCTTAAATGAAATAAAAAAATTTTATAATAATCTTTTTGCTATTTATTATAGTCCTGGTTGGAAGAATCATCCAAATTTTAGTTGGAGTAACAATAACTATAATGCTACAAATCCATAATGGGGAAATAATGCTACGAACCTATTCAGAAACTCAAACAATCAAGGAAATCCAACTTATAAACCATACTACCCTCAGGGTTTTAATAATTTACAGAGTAAGGAAAAAAAGTTGTCAATGGAAGAATTGATAGTGCAAATGGTAAGACAATTACTAAGTCAAGGAGTTGCAAGTAGAAACATGAGAAATCAATTGGGATGTATTGCTACTGCACTTAGCAATAGACCTCTATAAACGTTGCCTAGTAATGTTGAAGTAAATTCTAAAGATAAGAATAAAGAGAAAATTAAGGCTATTCAACTGAGAAGTGAAAAGATTTCCAAACCACAGTTCAAAAAGAAATAGAAGTTGAAGTTGAAAAAGATGAGGTGGAAAATGAAAAATCTAGTAAAATTTTCCTTTTGAATCAAAATGTCCTATTAAAGCAATGAAAATAACTGTAGAAAGACCACCACTTCCATTTCCTTAAAGATTTACGTAGAAAATACAGACAACCAATTTTCAAAATAGTTAGAAATATTAAGGAAATTAATGATAAACAATTCATTTGTGGATGCCTTAAAACAAATGTCAAGCTATGTGAAGCTCATGAAGGATATACTTAATAAAAAAAAGAAGTTTGTAGTTAATCAGACTGTTGCACTCAGTGAAGAGTGTAGCACTATAATTCAAAAAAATCTTCTCAAGAAACTCAAGGATCCTGGTAGTTTTACTATTCCATATGCTATTGGTGAAAGATTTTTTAGAAAAGCTTTATGTGATTTAGGAGCCTATATTAATCTTATGCCTTATCAATTTTCAGAAGGTTGGGTTTAGGAGATATTTCACCTACAATTGTAACTCTTAAGTTAGTTAAATGTTTGATTATCTATTCTAAAGGAGTTATAGAAGACATTTTAGTAAAAGTTGATAAATTTATCTTTCCTATGGATTTTATTATATTAGATATAAAGGAAGATAAAAAATTCTTATCATTTTAGGAAGACCATTCCTTGCCACTGAAAGAGCTTTGAACGATGTGGAGAATGGAGAACTATCTATGAGAGTTATTGATCAAGAGGTTACATTTATTGTTGCAAAATCAACGAGATACCTTGTAAAAAAGCAAGAGACTGAATGCTTCAAAATGTATAACAACAAATACTTAAGCCATAAATATTTTAAGAAGCATTCAAAAATAAATTTAAAACATAATATTTGGAATATCAGGATGAGGATAAAATTGAAGATGACTCTATGAAAGTGAGTAATGATGATTTGGATTTTGTTCAGGAAAAAATTTAAATGTTATATCGTACAGAAAATTGTAAGAACTTGATTTCAACTATTGAAAAACCTCTTGAACTACAACTGAAAACAATTCCTACACATTTAAATTATGTATTCTTAGGATATTTATCTACATTAGCTATTATTGTATACTCAGAATTAATTGATATGCAAGAACAACAGTGTTTAGAAACTTTGAGAAGATATAAGAAAGCCTTTGGATAGACATTAGATGATATTAGAGAAATCTGTCCTTCAACTTGTATGCATAAAATTTTTTTGGAAGATCAACAAGAATCAAAATTTGATCCTCATAGGAGATTGAATCCTATGATGAAAGAAGTTGTCAAGAAAAATATTTTAAAATGATTAGATGCTGGAATAATATATCCTATTTTAGATAGTGCTTGGGTGAGTCCAATTTAGTGTGTTCCAAAGAAAGGAGCAGTGAATGTAGCGAAAAATGAGAATAATGAATTAATACTGAGAAGATAATTCATTGGATGGTTGATCTGCATATATTATTGAAAATTAAATTCTGCCACCAGGAAGGGTCATTTTCCCTTACCCTTTTTGGACCAGATGTTGGATAGACTGGCTGGACACAAATATTTTTGTTTTCTGGATGGATATACTGGTTTTCCTCAAATACTTATTGCTCTAGAGGATCAAGATAAAATAACATTAACTAGTCCTTATGGAACTTTTACTTATTGGTGAATGCCCTTTGTATTATGGAATGCACCTGCAACATTTCAACGATGTATGATGTTAGTTTTTAGTGATTTAATTGAAAAAAAGATTGAGGTCTTTAAGGATGATCTATCTGTATTTGGATCTTCATTTGAAATATGTATAAATTATTTAGAGAAAGTTCTAGAATGATGTGAAAAGGCTAATCACGTATTAAACTGGGAAAAATGACAATTTATGGTTGTAGGAGTAATAGCACTTGGACATAAAATTTCAGAAATTGTCATGGAAGTAGATCCTACAAAAATTTAAGTTATCAAACCTACCTCCACCTACTACTGTAAGAGGAGTTAGAAGCTTTTTAGGTCATGCTGGATTTTACAGGCAATATATTAAAGATATAAAATTTGAATTTAATCATTATTACCTTAAAGATTTTGAAACTTTAAAGGAAAAATTGATCACTGCTCCTATAATTGTTTTGCCTGATTGGGAGAAACCTTTTGAATCAATGTGTGATGCAAGTGTTTAGGCAATTGGAGCTGTTTTAGGGAAAAGATATGATAACATTTTTAAAGTCATATGCTATGCTAGTAAGACTCTTAATGATGCTCAAATTAACTACACCACCACCGAAAGAGAGTTATTAGCTATTGTTTATGATTTTGATAAGTTTAGGTTATACCTAATTGGAGCTAAATGTGTTGTGCATACTGACCACTCAAATTTTAAATATTTAATACAAAATAAGGATGTGAAACCAATATTAATTAGATGGGTACTTCTTATGCAAGAGTTTTATTCAGTAGTAGTTGATATGAAAGGGACTGATAATCAACTTGCTGATCATTTATCTAGGCTAGAACTGGAAGAAACACTTGATTTGGAAAAAGAAATTAATGAAACTTATCTTCACGAACAACTTGGTGTTATAAAAGGATGGGAAATACCTTGGTATGTTGATATTATGAATTATATTGTTAGTGGTATTTTACAATATGGAATGACAAAAAAACAAGAAAAGAATTTTTTTCACAAAGCAAAATCTTATTTTTGGCATGACCCATATTCATATCAACAATGCAAAGATGTAGTGACGAGACGATGTGTGCCTTACAAAGAAATTTAGGAAATTCTCTAAAAATCTCATGATTCTAAATTTGGTGGTCATTTTGGGAATGATAGAACTATTCATAAAATTTTACAATCTAGATTTTATTGGCCTACTCTATTTAGAGATGTTAAAATATATATAAAAACATGTGATCGATGTTAAAGAGTAGGTGATATTTTAGAAAGAAATGAAATGCCTCTAAATTTTAAATTAGAAATTCAAATTCTTGACTCATTGGGAGTGGATTTTATAAGACTATTTATACCTTCATTTGGAAAGGTGTTGATATTGATTATAGTGGATTATGTTTCAAAATGGATTGAAGCAATTTCTTTACCTCGAAGTGATGCTCGGAGTGTTTCAAAATTTTTGATTAAAATTATTTTTACAAGATAGGGAAAGCTGAAAGTAATCATTACTGATGGAGGATCTCATTTTAGGAATGAAACAATTGTAAGAATGGTGGAAAAATATAATATAATGCAAAAAACTACAACTATTTATCATCCCCACACTAGTGGTTTGGCAGAAGTATCTAATCATAAAATTAAAAGAATTTTGAAAAAAGTGTGAACTTTAATATAATGGATTGGTCTGTTAGATTAGATATTGCATTATAGAAATACATAATAGCTTATAAGATGCCTATAAGAATGTCCCCATATAGGTTAATTTTTTGGAAGACTTGTCACTTGCTAGTAGAATTGGAGCATGAAGCTTATTGGGCAATTAAGGAATCCAATTTAATTTTGAAAGATGCTAGTGAGAAAAGATTATTGCAATTGAATCACCATTAAGAAATTAGGAATGAATCTTACGATAGTGTTAGGATTTATAAGGAAGGAATGAAAGAATGACATGCTCAGAATTTGAAGATAATAAAAAAAGAATTTGAGCTTGGCATGAAGTTCTATTATATAATACAAGATTGAAATTAGTTCTTGGAAATTTGAAGTCTAAGTGGAAAAGGACAATCAGAATTATAAAATTCTATCCTTATGGAGTAGTTAATATTAAAGATCCCTAAACTGGAAGGATATTTAAAGTGAATGGACACAGATTGAAACCATATTTTGATGGTTAAAGACCAGTTTTTAAAGAGACTGTAATATTGGGTCACCCATAATAAAGATTGGGAATGTCAGGTTGATGACATTAAACAAGCACTTTGTGGGAAGCAACCCATATTTATCGCTTTTTATATTGTTCATATGTTTTTGTTCGGAATATTTAACATATATTTATAGATTCAATGTAAATGAGAATTCTCACATTAAGAAAATATTTAGAAACATCTTCACTTACCTAATTTTGTTGAAGAATTGAGAATTTATTTAATCACAATTGAAATGGAAAATTTTTTTGAACTGACACCTAATGCATCAGATTGGTGCCTGAAGCAACACATTCCAGAGAGCTGGCACCTGACATGCCAAAATCAGTGCCTGAAGCGCCGCGGCTACAAAAAAGACTTAAAATGTTTGGAAATTTGGTTTTTGCTAGGTTCTTCTTCTTATAACTCCCAAAAAAACTGATTCCAAAGTCCATTTTAGGGGGAAAATGAGAGAAGAGTCACAAGTTTTTAATTCATACAGCTTCTCACTCAAAAAGTTCTATGAGATTTAAAATTTTTAACATGAGAAAGTTCTTCAATTTTGATGTGCAGAAGTTACATGGTCGAGTTCTTGTGAAAAAGATGCTGATCAAGGAAAGGGAATTTGTGAATCAAGGATTCAACACACCGAATACTAAAGTGGAATAGATTATTATGCAGAGACGCTGGGAAGTTCTTTGCTACACTACTACCACCGTAGCTGTCTCTATGGTGAAACAGTTTTATGCAAATCTACATGGAATCAACCAAGGAGTTTTCTATGTGCAAGGCAGGTTTTTGTAATTCACTCCTTCAAAAATTAATGAGATGTTTATGATTAAAAGTGTTCATATTTTCCACTACAAAAATTTTACCCCTACAAGAGATAATTTGAAAGAAATCTGTCGATACCTTACAGATGAAGATGCAAATTGGGAGGCCAGAGATGATAAAAATTTAAGTTTTTCTTCATCGTTGTTAAATCCTGCATCTAAGATATGACATTTCTTCATTGAATGGAAATTACTTCCACAATGAAAATGAGTAAGGTAACTAAATAGAGTGTTATTCTGAATTACTGTATTCAAACTCGAAAGCCTATTGGCATTGGTGAAATAATTATGAAATTGGTTTTGATTTTGATTGTCAATGGATCTACAATTAGACTGAGACATCCAACCACAATTTATTTACTGTGTAGTCAATTGTAAGTACTTTATGAAAGTTGGGAGAATGTGCTGCCTCCTTGGAAGCCAATGGATCCAGAAGTCTATTGCAATTGTATTGGAATGAAAGATGAGAATGATGTGAATGTATTGATTGATCAAGCATCAAAGAATTCATCACTTATTCAGCCTTACTTCAGTTTGAGTGTACTTTTAAAAAGGATCAAGAAGATAGAAAAAGAGGTACAAAACCTTTTGCATGCATATGGGAATGTTTTTGAAATGTTGGAACATATGGATTGGAGGCTGAAGGAACATTTTAAACATACTGATCATATTGAAGATGGTTTGGTGCGTATGTTCAAGAAACATGATTGGATTGAGGATGATTCAACTGATGAATTTCCTTATAGAGCTTTCTACAACTTATATGTGCACTACCAATCCATGGGAGATATCCAGGAGGATGAGAGCGAAGAAGATGTTTGAACTTACTTTATGCAGTGAACGTTTTTTTTAGTACTATTTGCTTATGTTATCATGTAGTGTTGGATTGAATTTATTTTTATTGTTAAAATCTACTTATGTTTGTGTTTGGTATTTCGATGTATAGATTTCAGTGTTAGAATGTTTGGTTTGCTTTGGACATTATATTAGAGTTTGTTGGCTTGAAAATTTTTAGTTTGTAATAACATGAATTTTATATATATAATAGAGTTTTGTGTTAATTATGAAAGTTTGGTGTTATAAATTATTTAATTATGATTATAAAAGTTTATTTGAGTTAATTAGAGGTTGATGTAAAGCAGTGCGCATAAGATTTCCACAAAAAATCAAATTTGGAAAAATTAAGGCGTTCGCGCCTGATGCGCCAAATTGGTGTCTAAAGCATTAGTTGATTGAGAGTTGGCGCTTGAGGTGTGAAATTTTTGAAAATGCCCAGTTCACTTAAAACTGCAAAATTGCACAGTAAAACTCCATTTTTACTACTTGGGTCGTCTTCTACCTCTAAATCGTGATGTGCTCGTTGGAGAAGATTTTGATGGCCAAGATCCTAGATTTCATCTTCTCTTCATAAGAGCTTCAATTTAACTTAGAAATTTTTTATTTTTACCATGGATTCTTCCTACATTATGGAAGATTCAAATTTTGGGATTTTAGATGGAAAGGATTGAAGAAAACTTATGGTGAGAAGTTCCTTACAAAATAATCTTACCTGCGGAGTTACATTTTTTATTTTGTGATTTATTTGGATTTTATTTTGTTCTGCTTAGAAATTTTGATGGCTCCATGAGTAAAGAGAGGGAAGCCAAAAGGAGATTTTTACTCGAGGAAATTTGTCAATTTTAAAGCCCAACATTGTTACAATACTTAGATGGAAAGAAAAAAATTGATCTAAGAACAGTTAGTTCCTTACCGGAGTGGTCAGATAGAGAGGTTTTGCTACTTCACTATAGTAGTAATTGTACCAATGATTCAGCAGTTTTATCCCAACTTGCAGTTCACTACTAAGGATCACATCCTTGTGAGAGGTAAGCAAGTTGAGTTTTCTAGAGAAAGGATCAATTCTTTTTTATGGGCTGAGAAATGCATTCCAATGTGAATATGTTGCATTCTTGATGACTGATTCATCGCTGGATGAAGTGATTGCCTTTCTAACTGATGGAAGAGGAGAATGGAAGAGTAAAAAAAATAAGAAAGTTAACTTCTCCACTTCCATGATGAATATTCAGTCAAAGGTATGACACCACTTCATCTCTGCTAAATTACTGCCAACAAACGAAGTAACAAAAGATAGATCTATGTTAAACTTCTGCATTCAGAAAATGAGGGCAGTAGAAGTTGGTGCTCATATAGTTCATCATTCTCGTAGTATAGCTAGTAGTGCTACAGCTGGTGGTATGGGTTACCCTGCCCTAATTTTTACTCCATGTGAGAAATAAGAAGTGGAGTCCCATAGAAATGAGGAAAAGTTGCACCCACAAAATCCTTTGGGGAAGCATGCAGTTCAAAGAGTTGAATCATTTGTTGATTTTAAGAGTGGAGGTAATGATAGACCCTCAACATTAGCTGCAAGGGCATCCACTTTTCACTCTACTTCACTTGAAAATATCATGGAGCTGCTCATGATTATGTATAATAGGGTTGGAGGAATTGAATCAAGAAATGCTTGCAATGATGAATATAAGGAGAGGAGAGTTTAACATTATATAGCTTATGAGGAGGCTGTGGCTAGATATCTTAGAGGTGAGTATAATGTGAAATTTCAAACTTATTGTAGCTTCACTCCTTATGCTCTAGATCATGATTAAGAAGAAGAAGAAGAAGAGAAAGAAGAAGAAGAAGAAGAAGCATTTGATCATGATCAGAAAGGCGATGAAGATTTATATATTAGGAGTTAATTGGTTTGATTGATTTTTTGTTGTTTTTATTGTGTTGTTATTTTGTTAAAAAACTTTTGTAGTAAAAACTTTATTTTAATGTTGTACTATGAATTGTAATAGAAACTGTAGATTTTTACTTTTTCTGTATTTCTAGTATTTTTAGTTTTTGTTTTTGTTTTTCATTTTCAACAAATCCTTTAAAATATATTATGTTTTTTAATGCTTTAAAGTCTGTATGCATTTTTAAAGTTAGTACATGCAGTATTCCTGAGCCCAGTTTCATAATAGTTTTTATTTTAATGCATTTACTCTTTTCTTTCACCAAATAAATTTTGTACTAAGAAATTATTAAATTACTTAAAAATATAAGTTTGGGGCAAAGAAAATTTTCTTTTAAAGAGAAGTAAACTAAAGTTTACTTTTCCTCAATTAACTATTTTTTTTAAAATTAATTTAACATGACCTTGTTGCCTCACATTTTGATTGAGGTCTAATTTTTCCTCTTTAGTAGCCTAGATTCTAGCCATAGGACATCCTTATTGACTATTCCTTGAAAACTAGAAAAGGAACCCTCACCATTAGAAATTCCAATCTCCTATTTACTCAAATTGAAGTTCCACATAGTGGTCCTAACCTCTAGGAACTGCTTGAACTTAGAAATGACACTGGGTGTTGGTCTAGAGCTAAGGTACTCACCTCACTCACAATCACTCCAAATACAAACCCAAAATTTCTTGACTTTGATCCCTTAATCCTGTGGGAGACTCATGTAGATAGTCCCCTAATTCCACTGACCCTAGGATAGGGTTTAGCCAAGACCAGTACATAGAGGACCCAAATGGGATTACCATTGGTCCATAGCTCATTTAAAGTTGTTGGCACCCTAATTTTACCAAAAATACTCAACTTGGCATTTTTTGCCCCCGAACCCCTCTAAATTACCTAAGGCCCTTGAAACACTAAATTTGGCCAAAATTCCCAAATTTACCCAAAATACCTAAATTTATTTAAGAATCATTTCAAACCTTTTGAGAACATCCAAATTACTCAAAATCACCAAAAAAATTGCCAAATTACCAAAATGCCCCTCCTTTGCACAAAATTCCAAAAATTCCAAAAAATCCTAAAAATTTCCAAAACATTCCAAATATTACCAATTTCATTTTTCTCAACTACCACATGATCCACTTTGACCATTTTGACTAAATACCTCAAATTGCCTTTAAAGGCCCAATTTCCCTAAATTCACTTCAAATGCCCATCAATTTGGTCCCAATTTGCCCCAATTTCAATTATAAACTCAAATTCACCTTCTATATGACTAATATAAACCAATTCCATGCTCAATTAGCCCATGCTTTGAGCCCAATTTTGATATAAATCAAACCCCCAATTTTGACCCTATGACTTGGTTCCACGAAATTGAACCCCATGGCCTACTCAATTGGTCTCAATTTGAGTCCTAAACTCTTCATAACACTACTAAAAATCAAACTTATCCTTCAATTAGTCTTTGTGAAGCCTCAATTTCATTTAATTTCAACCTAAATCCAAAAATTCCCAATTTTGGCCTAAATTAGTCTTGTCTCAAAATTCCACCAAATTGTTTGCCTTAGCCCCAAAATTTCCACTCCATTCCTTCATGAAAAATCTTCATAACATCTCCATTGATCATTTGGACCATTCAATTATGCTAAATTCCAAGTCTAGCACAACCTAAGCCCAAGTCTTGTCCAACATGCCCAAATTGACCAAAATCTCAAAATCCTTCAAATTGAACTCCCAATTGAACTCAAAATCATTTCAATACTTAACTAAAATCTTCATTAAAGCCATCTACACAATGTTGATCAATAAATTGGGATCAAATTCTTGGATTGCCTAACCCAAACCCACTTTAAGCCAAAATGACCCACTTGGACCCATGCACTAAAATTGGTCTAGCCACCTTAAAGCTAGCAAATTTATGACTCCACAGCAACAAAAATCCTCCTAGGGACCAGGATAAACCCTGGAAAACCCACAAAAGCATGATATGAACAAATGGATACCCAACTTAAGGGATTTTAATCCATTTTTGGACCCAACTTGCAAAATCTCCCTCATCTTCACTATCCCTTGGGGATAAATCATAATTAAGCCTCCCCCTGGCTCATCTGACTTCCTGGCCACCTCTCCTGGCCTTGTCGGCTGGCCTAGTGGCCGAAAAACAACAAAACCATGAGCCACCCCCAAAAAATTTAAACCCAATTCCAACTTAGAGGCCACCTCATCCCATTTGAAATTTAGAGCCTCTCTGCCCTCCACCTAAGCATCATTTTGCACCCCCTTAGTTGGCCATGGGAGCCACCCTAAGCCAATTTTATTTAAACCTCACCTCCATGGCCAATGAAGGAGAGCTGATATTTTCTTAAGGAGACTCTACCAAACTTCCCTCTGGGACTCCCTAAGACCTCCTCAGTTCAAGCCAACTATTTCCCCCCCACTGAGCTTCACTATGGAAGCTCAATTTTGAGCTTGAATTTTTGCCAACAACCATTACAGATCTCTCTACACCTCCACAGTGAATCAAACTTTAATTAACTATGCACACACCTTCCAGATAGTCAAAGAGGTTGATTCCCCACAAACACCCCTTCTCAAACAGCCTCTAGTATAGACTTCAATCAACACCTGAAATTGAGCCTGGTCGAAACCATACCTAGACCATTCACTAGGGCACAAGGCTTCATCTTGAGGTTCGTTGGGACCAATCAAAGCTACCACAACCATCTGATTGAGGCCTCCCCTCTAAGACAAAGGTATTGATCTCCAACCCTAATCCGAGTCTATTTATACTTTCAATATGTATTCACTGTATTTCATTATGTATAATCCATATAGATGGGTTTGTCTTGAGTAGATGAGACTCTAGGAACAAACCCCGTGAGATTTGGTTGATTCTAGAGGGAGATCTTAATGTTTGAGTGTGGAAGGTTCTCAAGTTAGCCTATTTAGGGATGATGACGGGGAGTCGTCCGATCGCGCATTTATCTCATCAACGAACGAGATCTAGCCAGATGAACTCTTGATACATGAACCACGGGCCACGCGGCATGCCAAGGTGGAAAGTACAAATAATGGGAGCACACCACGTTGCCGTTCGGAGCTACCTAGGATTAGGTGGCGCCGCGCATTTGAATAGAAAAATAGAGATTTAAATAATTCAGAAAATGCTCCCAAACTTTAAAACTTCATATCTTGGTGTATAAAAATCACATAAATAAAACAAAAATATCGTAGTGCTCACTGAACAGAGGAGAATAATGTGGAAATGGTTTGAAGTTTATTTGATGCATATTTTATTTTTAATTAATTAAACACTATTTTGAGTTTTTTTTTATTCTCCATGCATGTAGACATTTCACCATGGATTGAGGGTCCGTTTGGTGCAGCTTATAAGTGCAGGTGGCATTTTTAAAACGTCGCCGTACCGTTTGGTTTGCGCATTTCGCTAGCTTATCCGAAACTACATTTGGGTTCTTACACTAAACGCAGGCCGCAGGTCTACCCCTACGGCAGGCCTGCGAGCCACATTTCAGGATAAGCAGGTTACCCTGAAACGCACAAGCTGCCCCAAACGGACCCTGAAATTTTGGCATGTTGTAGCCTCTGTCTTAAGGAACATCCTCTGATTTTTCCCAAGTCAGAGGAGATATCTAGATAGAGATCCATATTTTTTAAGATTATGTTTATTATTTTCATAAATTAATCATAATAATTAGCATGTTACTTAGGAAATTCCAAGATAATTTTGGAAGGTTCATTACGGCCAGAGAAACCGTTCGAAAGTGTTTCATGATCTATGTCATTGACAATGCACCTAATTTGCAAAAATTATAAAATGCAAAGAAAATTTTTTTGGGAAACACAAACATCTAAATTACTTAGTTGTTAGTCTTGAAGTTCAGAGAACTCCCCATAAAAATTTAAAAATATTGGGAGCTCATTTGATAACTCAAATTGATTTTCTAAGTTAAATGTCATTTCTAACACTAAAATGTTTTTTTAACAATTAAAACATAACTACAAAATTTATAAAAATTAGGTTTTGGAGTTCTCTTTGATTAGAGGTATTTCAAAAAAATAAATTTGTAATTAAAATAAAAATTCTAGTTTTTAGGTCTTTCCTTAATATTTAAATAATTAAAAAATGATAAAAATCACAAAAATAATAAAATTCATGGAAATGTTCTAAACTATTTCCCAAGTACTCAGAAACAATTGGAATATTTTTTTCCTTATTTTCTAAGTGAAGATATTGAATTTTGAAGCTTAAAACAGTTTTTTAAAGGCTAAAAATGGACTTTCACAAAAATAATTCTAATAATCCAACGGAAAATCAAAAATTTGTGAAATTTTTTTCTCTAGGTTCCTTGAACTCAGAGATATTTAATAAAAATATAAAACTTAACTTTAAGAATTTAAAATATTTTATAATTAATAAACACTCCAGAACTTAAAATAATTCTAACAATTCAAATAAAACTCAAAAAATTATGAAATTTGGTCCAAACGGCTCTCTAGTCTAGGTTTACCTCTAGTAAAAATTTCAAGGGATTAGGCTTTGCGTTGGTCAAGTTGTGAAATTTTCTTTAAACAACCCTATTTTTGCATATCTACGGTTATTTCCAAAGGTGCATTGAATGTGGACGATTTTTTGAGGGAAGCTTACGCAACTCTTGGGAAAACTCTTCCACATATTTAAAAGAAGATTTTGACCAAAAATTGAGAAGAGTTCAAGGAGTTGGAAGGTTAGAACAGCGTCCAAGAGCCCCAGTAGTGTGTAGAGAGTTTACTTTAGGGTTAGATTGTAATGAATTCTTCGAGAGATTGTAAGAGTGAAGGGAAAGTGAGAGATTTCTTCCTCCTTGCTGCTTTAAAGAGGAATTCTGTGTGCTATAAAGAAAGGAAGAGATTCAGAGGAACTTCGAGGAGTGTGCTTGGGGAGGAATTAGACATAAGTTTAATTTAATTTATGTGATTCGTATGACTTTGCTTTTATATATGAATTATGAGTTTTGTTGTGTCCTCCCCATGACTTCTGAGTAATTTTCTCTGTCTTTCTCCTTATTTTGAGATTTGTGAAATTGTGATTTGAATTGGTTGAGCCATGAAAATTTTAAAGAAGTTGTGATGATCTTTTCATTTTGAAATGGTAATTTGAATTGGTGAAGCCATAAAAATGTTTAATAAATTGTGATGATCTTTTCACTTCAATCTTAATTTACTTTCAATTTGGTCAATTGATTTGTTAAAATATGTTGAGTTTTACAACTAAAGTGAAGATTACATCTAAGATTCATGGAGGTCAAAAAAATGTTTAAGAAATTGTGATGATCTTTTCACTTTGATCTTAATTTATTTTCAATCTGGTCATAAATGTTAAAGAAGTTGTGATGATCTTTTCACTTTGATCTTAATTTACCTTCAATCTGGCCAATAATGTTTAAGAAATTGTGATGATCTTTTCACTTTGATCTTAATTTGCTTTCAATTTGACCAATTATTTGTTAAAATATGTTGAGTTTTACAACTAAAGTGAAGATTACATCCAAGATTGAGGGAGGTTTTGTTAAAATATGTTGAGTTTTACAACTAAAGTGAAGATTAAATCCAAGATTCAGGGAGGTCAAAGCCCTTAGAAGTTGGGTGCAAATAAATAGAGAAATAAAATTATCGGACGTAGAATTGGAGATTTTAGAGTGACAGACTAAAATCCTAAATTCAGTCCTATCGTTTCGGTGCTAAAGTGTATATGTCAGCCCTATGGTGAGGGAAAAGTGGGAGCTCCAATGTGAGAGCCAACATCCTCCCAGCCTAGCCGCAGATTTAGTAAACAAGCGTAGGATTAGTCAATGTTCTTTTTGCCTGGAAAAAGGGTAAAGAATAGGTATGCTCCTATTTGGCACAATACAATTTGAACTGATTCACTTTATTCATTCACTACAATTTCTTGACAAGGAGAAAAATGCTTTCTTCTTTATTGAATTTCACAATAAAAACTTTATTAGTATAATTAGTTTTTTAAAAGTTCTTAAAATTACATATTCATTTTCAATTGCCTATTAGTGACAGATAAGCATNCATTGTAAAGTTTTTGGTGTCGTTTCTGAGGAATTAAATCTCTTAGCAGCAGTATTAAATACTTGTATTTTTAAGCATATATAAAGTCACTGTCAAGTTTTTGGCACCATTGCTGGGGAGTAAACAAGTATCATAATTAGAGTAATGGAAAAATTAGGATTATTAGAAAATTTTTACTTGAATTGCAGGTTATTTTCATATTTACTTAACTATTTTTCTGTGCACTGATTTCAAATTATATGCTTAAATTTGGACCTGAAAATCTTACACCCTATGATTTAGAATTAGAACGCACTGTTAGAAAAATTAGAAGACTGAGAAAAGAACCTAGAAATTCTTATACATTGGAAAACCACGTGAATAATCAAGGAATAGAAAATAAACACCAACCTAGACCTCTATGAGAGTATGCAAATCCTACAGCAGATGAATGGAATAGAGAATGAACACCAACCTAGTCCCCTAAGAGATTATGCAAGTCCTACAGCAGATGAAATTCACTTATTCTATCTAAATTTTGTAGCTGCTAATTCATTTGAGTTTAAACCTGCTATTATCCAAATGGTACAAAACAATCAATTCGGATAGCTGCTAATTCATTTGAGCTTAAACCTGCTATTATCCAAATGGTACAAAACAATCAATTTCGAGGTACACCAAATGAATATCCTAATTTACACCTCGCTAGTTTTTAGAACTTAGTGCTACCTTTAAATATGATAGAGTTTCAAACGATGTTGTTATACTTAGACTTTTTCCTTTTTCACTTAGGGATAAGGCTAAGATGTGGTTAAATTTGTTATCACCTGGATCTATTGGAACTTGGGGAGAACTTTCACAAAAATTTCTATCCAAATATTTACCTCCATCCAAAATTGCTAAACTTTGAAATGATATAACATCATTCTGTCAGATGGATAAAGATTTGATATATGAAGCTTGTGAGAGATTTAAAGATCTTCTTAGGAAGTGCCCCCATCATTTGTTACCAGATTGGTTGATAATTCAAATTTTTTATAATGGATTAGTGGGATCACTTAGATTGATTATAGATGTTGCGGCTGGTGGTTCTTTAATGTCAAAACCTTTTGATGAGGCTTATTCGTTAATAGAATAGATGAGCTGGTGGTTCGTTAATGTCAAAACCTTTTGATGAGGCTTATTCATTAATAGAAGATATGGCGGCCAACAATTTTCAATGGCCCTCTGAAAGGGTAAATCCTAAAAGAGTAGCTAGTATCCATGACTCTGATGCAATGTTTATGTTAGCTTCGTAAATTGCTGCAATATCAAATAAATTAGATCATTATGGAATGACTTATTCTCCAACACCTACTATGATGGAAAAGAATTCATTTGGGCAATTTGTGGATGTTCAACCTTCGTATGAGACTTTAAAGGCTATCAGTAGACCCAACAATCCTTATTTGAACTATTATAACCCAGGTTGGAAGAATCATCCAAATATTAATTGGAATAACAACTTTTCTACAAATCAACAATGGGCAAACAACCCAGTGAACCAATTAGGAAATTCATCCAACCAAAGAAATATTAATTATAGACCTTCTTATGCTTCAGGATTTAACAGCAACACTCAAATTAAGGAAAATAAGTTGTCTATGGAAGAGATGATATTAAACATGGGTCAACAATTATAGAATCAAGGGAATCAATTAAAAATTCAAGGAAATTAGTTACAAAATCAAGGAACTGCTATTAAGAATATTGAAAGTCAATTAGGGCATATTGCTACAACGCTTAGTAAACGAACATTAGGAACTTTTCCTAGTACTATGGAACCAAATCCTAAAGATTAAGGAAAAGAACAAATAAAAGCGATAAAATTACGAAGTGGAAAAGAATTGGAAACAAGAGTATAAAAGAAACGGAAACTGAAAAAGAGAAAGTGGATACAGAAAAAGAAAAGGATCATGAATACCCAAATTTAGAATATTCACTAACACCAATGAGAATTACTGTGAAGAAACCTCCACCACCGTTTCTTCAAAGGTTGAAGCAACACAAATTGAATAAATAATTTTCTATTTTTTTAGAAATTCTTAAGAAATTAACAGTAAATATTCCCTTCATAGAAGCTTTAGAGCAAATGCCCAATTATGTGAAATTTACAAAAGATATTCTGAACAAGAAAAAGAAGTTCCTTAATAATGAAAGTGTTGCACTTAGTGAGGAGTGTAGTGCAATTATTCAGAAAAAGCTTCCTGAAAAATTAAAAAATCCTGGTAGTTTCACTATATCATGTGCTATCAGTGAAAAATTTTATGGAAGAGCTTTATGTGATTTGGGAGCGAGCATTAATCTTATGCCTCTATCAATTTTTAAGTTATATCTAAACTAACACCTCTTACTAATGTAAGAGAGGTTAGGAGTTTCTTGGAGCGTTTTATTAAAAATTTTTCAAAAATTGCTAAACCTCTATGCCAACTTTTAGAAAAGGACAAGAAATTTGAATTTACTAAAAACTGTTTAAGTGCCGTTGAGTTATTAGAGAAAAAATCAATCACAGCTCTTATGATAGTTTCACCTAACTGGGAGAAACCATTTGAACTGATGTGTGATGCTAGTGATTCTGCTATTGGAGTTGTTCTTGGACAAAGGTATGAAAAAATTTTTAAAGTTATATACTACACAAGTAAAACTCTTAATGATGCTCAAATTAACTATATTGTTATGGAAAAAGAGTTACTGACCACTGTGTATGATTTAGAAAAATTTAGATCTTATTTAATTGAGACTAAATGTGTTGTGCGATTGTGTATGCTTTAGAAAAATTTAGATCTTATTTAATTAGGACTAAATGTGTTGTGCACACTGGTGCTTTAGACAAATTTAGATCTTATTTAATTGGAGCTAAATGTGTTGTGCACACTGATCACGTTATTAAATATCTAATGCAAAAGAAGGATGCCAAACCAAGGTTAATTAGATGGATACTTTTGATGAATTTAGATCGTATTTAATTGGAGCTAAATGTATTGTGCATACTGATCACTCTGCTATTAAATATCTTTAGATCTTATTTAATTGGAGCTAAATGTGTTGTGCATAATGATCACTCTGTTATTAAATATTTGATGCGAGGATGCCAAACCAAGGTTAATTAGATGGATACTTTTGATGCAAGAATTTGATCTTGTGGTTTTTGATAGGAAGGGAACTGATTATCAAATTGCTGATCATTTGTTGAGATTACAAAATCATGAATAATCAGACACTAACAATGAAACTACAAACAGTTTCCCTGATGAACAACATTATAATATTAATGAGTGGAAAATACCATGGTATGCTGATATTGTTAATTATATTGTATGTGATATTTTCCCACCTATACTGACATTGCAACAACAAAAAATATTCATTCATGATGAAAAATCATATTTTTTGGGATGAGCCTTATTTATATAAACAATGTAAGGATCTCATTATGAGGGATGTGTACCTTATGAAGAAACTGAGCTGATCATTTAGAAATGTCATGATTCTGAATTTGGAAGACTGTGTACCTTATGAAGAAACTGAGCTAATCATTCAGAAATGTCATGATTCTAAATTTGGAGGACATTTTGGAATTGATAAGACTGTTTATTAAATTTTACAAGCTAGATTTTATTGGCCTACTATCTTTAGAGATGTTTATAGATGCATAAAAACTTGTGATCGATGCCAACTAGTAGGCAATGTATCTAGAAGAAATGAAATGCATCTGAATTTCTTGTTAGAAGTTGAGATCTTTGATGTTTGGGGATTAGATTTCATGGGACCACTTATTCCTTCATTTAGGAACTTATACATATGTTGACCTCACTTTTGGTTGAGTTCTAGTTTTCCTCTTTAGTAGCCTAGGGTCTAGCCATAGGACTTTCCTATTGACTATTCTTAGAAAACTAAAAAAAAGGGGTACCCTCACCATTAGAAATTCCAAACTTTTCCTCACTCAACTTGAAGTTCCGCATATTGGTCCTAACCTCTAATATTTAGAAGGTAAGATCATTATGGTAAAGCTCAAGAAGAGGTCCTATAGGGTTACTTGGCCTTAAGATTGACCCTGGGTGTTGATTTGGAGCTAAGGTACACAATACCCTCACCATACCCTCACAATACCCTGGCTAAGACCAATGCATGGGAACCCAAAATGGAGATTTCATTGGTCCATGACTCATTCAAAATGGTTCTCTACCCAATTGCACTTGAAATGCCCCACTTGGTCTTTTGCCCCTAGGCACCGCCAAATTACCTAACTGCCCTTGGGACCCAAATTTGGCCAAAATTCCCAAATTTTGCCAAATACCCAAAACTAATCAAAATTCATTCCAAACACTTTGAATACATCCAATTTTTTAAACTGACAAAAATTTCCAAAAATGGCCAAATTACCAAAATGCCCCTCCATGGCCTAAAAATAAAAAAATTCCAAAAATTCCCAAAAAATCCCAATAAATCCAAAATATTCCCAACTTCATTTTGTCCGACTACACCATGGTCCAATTTGGTCAATTTGACCATTTTTGACCAAAACCCCCAATTTGTCCTTAAAGGCTTAATTCAAAACCCTTTTTAACCCAAAATCTACCAAATTGGTTAACCAATTGACCTCAAAATGACTTTCATCCTTCATGAAAGTTGTTCCTAACGGTCTCCTACACCAAATAAAATGTTTAATTGAGCCAAATAACATGGCTAAACAAACCTAAACCCATTTTTGGTCATATTAGCCCATGACCAAAAATATAATGAAAATCAAACATGGTATTCCCAATCAAGCTTAACCTTAGCCAAACTCTAGACCTTAGAGTTAAGTTAAGTTAACCATGGGTTACCCATGATATTTATCCCTTAGGTAAGTATTTTTTTTTAACCTTAAAGAATAAGTTTCATGCAAAACCAAATTACTCACTAACACTTGGCAACCTCCTATGGTGCCATTTTTCTTGCTCATCATGAGCTTTAGACTTCATATCCAAGCATCCCAACTGATCTAGCTCTATAAAAAAGCCATGTCCATGGTTATGGAAAAACAGAGAGCTCACGGCCAAACAAGGAAGAACCAACATAGATTAGCAAAACCTCCTCCAAAGTATCCAAAATTCTTCTCCAAGCAGAGAGAAGAAGGGCTCCACCATTAATTGCCCTCAAAGCCTCCTCTTTGAGTTCAATTTTGAGCTCAAAATCGAGCTCAAAATCAGGGCACTGCTCCAAACTCCACCAAAATCAAATTAACCTTTCACACACATTCACAAGGCCTAAAGAAGAAGCTTCCCCATCAAACTCCCTCCCCCAAGCCCTTAATTGTTGTGGAGGATAAGGCCGGTCACCATTTTTGGGATTTCTAAACAAAACTCAAAGGAACTCCAATTGGTGCTTAGAGAAGCTTCGTTGGACTTCAACAAACATTCTGCAAGCATCCAATTGAGGTCACACCTCTTGGACAAAGGTATAGGCCATTTTCCCTAAATTCAAGCTCGGTCTCACATATTGTGAAGAAAACTTACAAATCATGCTTGGTTAACCGTATGGATGTGTAGAGCTAGGTCAGATCTACGATTTAAAAAAAATTCACATAAATCATTTGAGAATCTAGTGAGATATTAACGTTTGAAGGTGGACGGCTCTCGGGATGAACCAGACGGAGACGAAGGCGATGAACCGTCCGATCGCGTGTGTATCGATCGGACGGTCCTGATCGCGTCAGATAGAGATCCCGTATATGCACAGCGCGCTGAGTCAGCGCTGATGCGGATGGTGGCGGCAAACCAGAGCGCGACACGTGGCATTTCCGGAACCGCCCATGATCCAATCAGTGCGTGGGTTTACGTAGAAAATTATAGCGATTTAAAAAATTCAGAAAATACCCCTAAACTTTAAAAATTCATAACTTTTCATAGAAAACTCATAAAAATACAATAAAAATACCCTCTTCCTCAGCAAACAGAGGAAAATCATGTGGAATAAATTCCATGCTTATTTAATGCATATTTAATTTTATAAAAATTAATTAGTGTTAGAGGTTTTTGAGCTCTCCATTCCTATTGACTCATCACCTTGACCCAAATTTTTTATATGTTGTAGCTCTAATTAAAGAAATAATTTTAGTGATTTTTCAAAAATAGAGGAGATTTTTAGACAGAGATCTTAATTTTCTAAATTTTTAATCATTTTCCATTTAAATAATTATGGAAATTTATATATTACTTGGAAAATTCTACAAAAATTCACATAAGTTACCTATGACTATAAAAGTGTTAGAAAATAATTTCATGATTTTTGAAAATCAAAACGTTACTATTTTGAGCAAACCTTAATTTACTTAAATTATTTAATTTGAAGCATACAAAGACTAAAATCACTAGATTTTTGTCCTCTATTGTCGCCCATGAGTCAAAAAACTTACCATAAAAATTTCATGTCATTTGGAGATCATTTAATATTTTTAATTGATATTTAAAAGTGACCATCAAATTTGAAAATTAAATGATTTTTAAAAAAAATCAAAATATAACTCCAAAAATTATGAAACTTTATTTTCTGAGTTCTTTGATATCAAGAAAATTTAATAAAAATAAAAAATATGTTTAAAATAAAAATTTGATTTTTAGGTTATTTTTAAATTTTTTTTAATAATTTAAAAATAATAAAAAAAATCATAAAATATTAAACTCATGGAAATGTTTTAAATTATTTTCTAAACACTTAGGAATCATTGGAATATTTTTCTAAGGTCTAAAAATAAAGATATCTATTTTTAAACCTTAAAATGATTTTTAAGGCTTAAAATAATAATTTTCACCAAAATAATTCAAAAAAATCATATAAAAATCAGAAAAAATAAAAAAAAAATTTCTCTGGGTTTCTTGACCTTAGAGAGATTTTCCAAAAATATAAAACATATTTTTCAACTTATAAAATATTTTATTTTTATTAAAATCCCCAAAAATTCAAATAATTTTAATAAATCACAAAAAAATTCAAAAACCCATGAAATTTTGGGCAAATGACTTTCTGTTCTAGGGCTAGCTCAGATAAAATTTTCAAGTGATTAGGAGTTGTCTTGACCATCTTTTGGAATTTTCCTTGAAAATGCACATTTTTGCATGAAAATAATTATATAAATCAAATTAAATTTTTAATCTACATTTTCTCCTCTGATGTCTTAATTGACTTATCAGTAAGGTTACATAAAAATTTCAAAGTCATTTGACTTAAAATTGACAAATTATGAAAGGCAGTAAGGTTACATAAAAATTTCAAAGTCATTTGACTTAAAATTGACAAATTATGAAAGTTTTGAAGTAAGGTTATATAAAAATTTCAAAGTCATTTGACTTAAAATTGACAAATTATGAAAGTTTGTAATGAATTAAATTAAATTGTGAAAATCCACATTATCTCCTCTGATGTCTTAATTGACCTATTACATGAATTAAATTAAATTGTGAAAATGCAATTTAAATTTTAAAAATCCACATTTTCTCCTCTGATGTCTTAATTGACCTATCAGTAGAGATATATAAAAATTTCAAAGTCATTTGACTTAAAATTGACAAATTATGAAAGTTTGGACCCTTATACATAAAAATTTCAAAGTCATTTGACTTAAATTTGAAAAATTATGAAAGTTTGGACCCTTAGAGTAAAAATTTCAAATCATTTGACTTAAATTTGACCAAATTATGAAAGTTTGGACCCTTAGGGGAAAAATTGTAATTTTGGATATTTTGGCCTTAATGAACACTTAGGCTTAATTAAAATGGAAAATGGGTAATTTCTAATCAATTAACTCATTTGATGATTTGCAATAAAAAATGGGCTTAATTGGTAGAAACCACTTCACTTAATTAACTCATTTGACGATTTTCAATTAGGCTTTATACAAATGGAAAATGGGTAATTTCTGATATTAATTAACTCATTTGATGATTTTCAATGGGTTTAATTGGTAGAAAACCCACTTCACTTTGCCAAATTACAAGATAAAAGAATAATTCTCAGGGCTTAATTGGTAGAAACCCACTTCACTTTGCCAAATTATAAGATAAATGAATAATTCCCACAATTATCAAAATTTTGAAAATTTCATCAATTTTTGAGTTTAGGGCCTAAAATGATATTTAAAATGATCTTGATAATGACCACTTAAAGTTTTAAATCTTTTCAAAACTAATACATTCATACTCACTTAAGGTCTAAGGGACTTAGTGGTGAATTTAAGCCAATATTAAAACTTGATAAAGAGGATTAGAAAAATTAGTATAATTAAACTTTTTTTAAACACCACAATTACAATTATGACTAAAAAATTTGGTTAAGTGTCCCTAATACACTAATTTTCCCCCTTTAGGGTCTTCACCAACATAATCTTCAAATTAAAAGACAAATGACATTCACCTTATTCTTAGGGATAATTAAGACATCAACATAATCTTAAAATTAAAAGACAATCCATNTGTACTTTTCTACTGCTTTTCTTTTATGCTTGTACCATACTTACTGCATAAAAAAAACTTGCATGTTAAAAACAAAACAAAACCAAAACAAAAACCAAAAAACAAAATTTCAAACAAAAATACCTCACAACATTTCAAAATATAAATTAACTCAAAATTTAATCACAAACATCACCAAAACTATAACAACAAATTAATAAAAATGTCTCTATCGGAAGATCGGGAACCCTTCGGAGGAGGTAACCTACGGTTGCTAACGAGGTTTCTCCTATTAGATGATCGAGAATCCCTCGGAGGAGGTGACCTACGGTTGCTAACGAGGCTTCCCCCTGTCTCTATTGAAAGATCGGGAACCCCTCAGAGGAGGTAACCTACGGTTGCTAACGAGGTTTTCCACGGTCAAGATGAAATTATGGAACTCATTAAGTTGAGTTTAGTAAATTCATTTAGACTAAGTGATTCCAATAAAAAATAGTAGTACCGGGACGAAAATTATGGAACTCATTAAGTTGAGTTTAGTAAATTCATTTGGACTAAGTGATTCCAATAGATTATGGAACTCATTAAGTTGAGTTTAGTAAATTCATTTGGACTAAGTGATTTCAATAGAAAGTGGGAACCCCTCGGAGGAGGTAACCTACGGTTGCTAACGAGGTTTTCCATGGTCTAAATGAATCGAACCCCTCGGAGGAGGTAACCTACGGTTGCTAACGAGGCTTCCCACGGTCTAAATGAAATAATGGAACTCATTAAGTTAAGTTTAGTAAATTCATTTGGACTAAGTGATTCCAATAGAAAATATGGAACTCATTAAGTTGAGTTTAGTAAATTCATTTGGACTAAGTGATTCCAATAGAAAGTAGTGGTGCCCTA
>JXCR01085236.1:19318-54038 GCA_002079205.1 Phalaenopsis hybrid cultivar | reverse complement strand
GTGTCGCTTTAATCAACTTTAATATGCCCATAATAAAATTTAAAGAATTTTAACCAGAGGGTCACCTGATCTGACGTTATAACTAAATAACCTAGAAAACTTAAATNACCATAGGGTCACCTGATTTGACATTATAACCAAATGACCTAGAAAACTTGAACTCTGCTACAACGAGGAGAATGGAGCTTACATGGTGGGCAACCCGGCCATCTTCAACAGCAAGTGGATCTACACTAATACATCCCTTGNAGCTTGAAGCTTACATGGTGGGCAGCCCAGCCGTCTTCAACAGCGAGAGTATCTACAACAACACATCCTTCCATAGCTTTAAACGACAAAGCCATAGAAACTCGAGGTTGTTTGCCTAGTGCAACGAAATCCTCAACACATCATTTAGGCATTTGTACAATCCTGTTGTACAATCTAAGCCCTAACTCACCTTAGGATTCCGAGGTAGTCGTTTGTCATGAATTAAATCCTCACATCTTCAAGGTTATTTGTACTGGTTGCTTCATACAAATGTAAATCCTAATAAATAAAATAAAATTNTTACGACTTAAATCCTCACATTTTCAAGGTTATTTGTGCTGATTGCTTCACACAAATGTAAAATCCTAATAAATAAATGCAGGATGAAACATCTAAATGATTTCTCCTAAATTGAAGCCAAATAATAGGATAGCTTGGGAAGTCACCGAAGTTCTCCTTCGGATCCGTGACATCCTCTAGTGTTTCCTCCTTTGGACTCCAAAACAAAATGTTCCAAATTTGAACAAATCCCTTTTCATACTTCTTAGTCCGATATCTTTGAGATGTCCTTACCATTGGAACTCCTTGAAGATAATTTTTCCTTGATTTCTATCGAGAGTATTCTTAGGTAACTTTTGTTACCTAAGATGTAATNTGATTTTTATCGAGAGTATTCTTAGGTAACTTCAGTTATCTATGATGTAATTAACTATAAGGCCTTGCCATTGTAGGAAGCTTTTCCCAAACCCAACATAATATAAACCCTATTTAATTCCTTATATTAAATAGAGGAACTTATCGGCCAATACATTGGTTTCGCAGACCAAACGGATGTCATAACTTTCTTTAATTTATTTGATCGAGCCTCACCCTCAACTCTTGTGTTCATCCTTCGGGATAGATACAGGATTTGAGGTGAAATGCTCTTTCATCTAAACTATGAAAATTATGGGGTTAGTTTGACTTCATCTTTCTCAAAACTAAATTTTTTTAAAAACGTCCTTCTGAAGCGGGCAACAAGATTTTAAGTCCGATGACTGACAACTTCTTACGGGCAAACCCCACACCAAAAATAGTGCCGACAGCTTCTGGCGACTCCATTGGGGATTAGCTTCTCTCTCCATTTAAATCAAGAAAAAATATCTTCATACATTGTTAATGCATTCATGTCCCTCAAGAATCAAGATTACCTTTCTTCCGTTGGCATACTTTACTCATTTCTGTCTTGGAAAAGTACGTCAACTCTTTTGAACTTCAGGATCATCAGTTCAACCATCTTTGAACAGAGTGATTCAGAAGACCATTAAGAACATTCTGATCTTTATATGGGGTCAGACTCACAATAGGTGTGTCAGTGGACAAATTCCACCCTGGCATTATGTAAAGTAGGTCCCGCGCTGGGTCCTAAACTTTGCATTTTCTTTCGTCCCTTTGGGTTGAGTTTCCCTTTTCTATAGATCCCGCGTTGGGTCTTAAACTCCTAAACTTTGCATTTTTGTCTCCCTTCGGGGGATGGTTTCCCTTTACTATAGGTTCCGCGCTAGGTCCTAAACTCCTAAACTTTGTATTTTAGTCTCCCCTCGGGGGATGGTTTTGCTTTTCTAGGTCCCACAATGGGTCCTAAACTCCTAAACTTTGCATTTATGTCTCCCCTCGGGGGATGGTTTTGCTTTTCTAGGTCCCACAATGGGTCCTAAACTCCTAAACTTTGCATTTTCGTCTCCCTTCGGGGGATGGTTTTGCTTTTCAATAGGTCCCGCACTGGGTCCTAAACTCCTAAACTTTTCATTTCCTTCTCCCTTTGAGGGATGGTTTTGCTTTTCTATAGGTCTCGCGCTGGGTCATAAAACTCCTAAATTTTGCATTTCCCTCTCCCTCGGGGTTTGATTTGCTTTTTTGTAGGTCCCGCACTGGGTCCTAAACTCAAAAACTTTGTATTTTCTGCATATCCTTCAAATCTGGTTTGCTTTTCTGTGAATCAAGCCAAGCTGTTACATCTCTTCACACTTGTTGCAACTATTTAACATTTTAAATCACAAATCAACAAAAAAAAAATTTTTCTTTTAGGATGCCCGGTTTATAAGACAAATGCGTCAATTTGAGTACTTTTGTCAAAACTATAAAACATGGGACATACCTAACTTTTAGAAATTCTTCAAATGCAATGGACAATGTCTTCGCCAAGGTTGATATTTTCTTTTGCCTCTGGAATGGAGTTCGTTGTCAATAGGGATGAACTGCCAGACCTGGCAGTTATTAAGTTTGGACAAGGGTTCGATGATATTGAAGTCAAGTTCGGGAAGGTTGCCTTCATAGTAATGAAGCTTGAAACAGACAAGTCAGTCGAGCCTATCGTAGAGTTCAATTTGAAATCTGCTGAGAAATTCTCCCCTTCAAAGGTTTTGATTGAAAATAACCCTACTAAGGTTGAAAAGTTTGTCGTTGGGAACGTTAGGACTACTACCGGAGCTGTTTCTGTCCCTGCTACCAAAGACACCATCACCGCGCCAACTATTTTTCTGAGTAAGGGAAAAGAGATTTTACATGGGAAAGAGTCAATCAACTCTTATGCCCCACTATTTTCTGGATTCAAGATTGTGTCCAATTCAAGACCTGTGCAATTGATAAAGGCACAAGAAAGGAAGCGCAGCCAGGGAATTTTGAAAAACAAACAACCTTGACAATTCCAACAACAACAGACACAACAATATGGCCAGTCTAGCCAACAACCGCCTCAGCGAGGGCTACCTCGGAATAGGAAGATATCCTTCGCAGAGAGAAGGAAGATAGTATATTCTTTCAAAGAAGAAGCCATCTTTAAAATGCTCAAAATTTTGACAAAGAATCCGGAATTCAAATTATCAGAACCAAAGAAGCTTGAAGAGGTTGACAAGAAGGATGAACCAAATTATTGCCCATATCACAGATTGTTAGGACATACAATTGAAGAATGTTTTATTTTCAAGGACTGGCTTGAGATGAATTTTAAAGAAGGAAATATCACAATCCTGAAAGAATATTTGAAAAAACCTGAAAAAGGTTCCGTAAATATAATTTCGGTTGATCCAATTGACTTCTATATAACTACGCCGCTACTCAATAAAAGAAGTGACACTTTTCAGAAATCTTCAATGAATCAAAAAGTAATCAAGGGAAACTCAATCAAGGCTAAGTTAGAGATACTCCGAGCCAATATTGAACAATTATCTGAAGAACAAACAAAAAATATGAATGAAGAAATACACAATGTGCCAGAATACATGGATAGAAGATTAATAGAAATCATTGTTATCAAGACCCAGGCCGAGTTATCTATGCACGACGCTCCATCTGGTGTGGAGAACACCACGGACGATAGACAAGGGACCACCAAAAAAAAGGTTGAGCAGTACATCCGCCCTAAAAATAAAGTCGAAGAGTTGAAAACTACTGTGATTACAACGCAAAGACAGTCAAAATCACAACAGATGACACCTCTAGGAATGAATCAACCAGAAATCATTCATATTGATGATGAAAGAAAAGAGTTCACCTCTGATGAACAACCAGAGAAGTACTCTGTTCAAAGCGTCATACCAGAAAATGAATTTAAACAAATGGTCGAACAAGTTCATGAAGCCTTAACCCAGTCTAAGGATGGTGCATTGATTCTAAAAGGTAGACCTTACCCGGAAGAATTCGATGCCCTACCATTTCCTAAGGGTTTTACACCTCCAAACTTCAAAATATTTGATGGGACTGGAAATCCCAGACAAAACCTAGCATATTTCAGAGCCAATTATGGCAACACAAGAACTAATGAAGCTTTACTCTATCCACAGTTCTTCACTAGCTTGTCAGGAGTTGCTTTTGATTGGTATGCCAACTTGCCCAACGAGTTGGTCAAGTCATTTACCGAGTTGGAACAGTTGTTCGTAAAAAGATTTGCCAGAGTGCAACATCATGCGTCCAATGGAAATCTCGTGGTAGGAAGACAAAAGCCTAATGAGACTCTAGTAGATTATATTTTGAGGTGGAGAAACCTTAGCATGAAGTGTGAACTTCAGCTACAGGAACATCATGCGATTGAGATCTTACTCAAAAGCATCCATGGGCCAGTAGCTTTCATGCTCAAGGGACTCACCATCAAATCCTTCGAGAAGCTACTCAGCAAGGCTAACAGTCTTCAAGAAGAAATCAAACACATGGATCCTCACAAAAGGTCCATGACAACCAATATATTTGTGAAGCATTCTGGAACAGTTGCTGTGGTTAGCAGGGGAAAGCGATCGTTCCAGATCCAGGCTGAACAACATCAACAAACTTCCCAACGTTCTCGTCGGAATCTTCAATAATCGCCGTACCAGAGACCTTACGAGACATACGAAAAACAAATTTAAATCATGAACGCTCGATCAAATGGGGCATACTATTTTAAAGAGGAAACAGTGAAAATGATGTTTCGTAGTTTGATCAAGAATCCCGAGTTTAGGTTGCCCATGCCAAAAAAGTCTGACAAGGTCAACAAGAAAGGGCACCCGAGATATTGCCCATACCACAGGTTCATTGGACACACCATAGAAGAGTGTTTCAGTTTCAAGGACTTGCTTTAGGAAAAGTTGAGGAATGGGGACGTAACAATCCTGGAAGAATACTTGAAAAAAAAAACCTGAAATAGGTTCTATCAATATGACTTCAGTCGATTTGTTTGTTCTAACTTATTCCTACGCAACTGCCAACGAATGAAATGCCTCTTGGCTACTGCTGTACTACTTTTTGTTTAAAAACGGATATTAGTAGGTTTGATGTTAGTCTATCCCATCCCTCCCACCCCAATTAATAAAAAGAAGACTTCTTTTGTTCAAAATTGTGCAATATTTAAAATATTGATCACCTCAAAAGAAATATTTGGATGTTTTGATAAGACTGTGACTTCATGGGAGAATGAAATTAATGCCCTAATAACTTAGTCATCCACTTTAAAGAATTTAGACTGGCTCCTAAGCAAATTTCAAAATAAAATAATGTGATGGAAATACGAGTAATTAACTCGGGATATAACGAGCCTTTTAATCTCCTGCCACGTGACTGGGTCCTGACTCACGAATGAGTTATAATATCTCAAAATTCAAAAATATGAAAGTGAGGTGAAGCTTGAGGAGATGCCTAATCAAAAATTGGCTTCACTGAACCTACCTAAAGGGGAAACCTAAGTAAATTCTTGAACTTAAATTTATGGATTAGATCTTTTAATAGTAGTGTTCTCATGAAGTTCCTATCATTTGAATATTCTAATTGACTTAATATTACAACATATCATCATTCTTGAAATGAATATAAGACTAGAACTCTTAAACTTGATGACTAGATAATCTTGTAGCTACAGAGTTAATTTAATTACTTGAATTTTTTTTGAAAGTCTCACTATCTAGATAATCTTGTACCTATAGAGTTAATTTAATTACTTGAATTTTTTCTGAAAATCTCACTATAATATTTATTTAAATCAAACTTATAGTATTTCTGAATTAAAACTTTACTACAATAGATCATAACATTTATATAGTACTAAAATTACTTGAGGACAAGTAATAGTTAAGTTTGGGGGATTTTGCCCAAACAAAAATATGTTGAGATTTTCATACTTACTTTACACTATTTTTGATGATATTGCACTTTAAAGAAAGTTATTTTTGATGTTTTGTTGCAGGTATGATGAATTATGATTATTGGTGCAAAATGATGCAAATAGGAGCGAATTTGGAGCGAAAAGGACCAAAATGTGAAGATTTGAACTAGGGTGTCGACGGCGAGCCCAACGGAGCTGACGATGAGACTTTCTCGAGACTTCACAAAAATAATTTAGAAGGCCTGCCGATGACGAGATCGGCGGTTATTTCCAAAGGTGCATTGAATGTGGATGATTTTTGGAGGGATGCTTAGGCAACTCTTGGGAAAACTCTTCCACATCTTTAAAAGAAGATTTTGGCCAAAAATTGAGAAAGTTTTAAGGAGTTGGAAAGTTAGAACAGCGTCCAAGAGCCCTAGTAGTGTGTAGAGAGTTTAATTTAGGGTTAGATTATAAGGAATTCTTCGAGAGATTGCAAAAGTGGAGGGAAAGTGAGAGATTTCTTCCTCCTTGCCGCTTTGAAGAAGAATTCTGTGTGATGTAAAGAAAGGAAGAGATTCAGAGGAACTTTGGGGAGTTTGCTTGGGGAGGAATTAAGGATAAGTGTTAATTACTTGTTGTAGTCTGTATGACTTTGCTTTTATATATAAATTTTGAGTTTTGTTGTGTCTTCCCCATGAGTTCTAAGTAGTTTTCTCTGTCTTTCTCCTTAAATTGTGATTTGTGAAATGGTGATTTGAATTGGTTGAGCCATGAAAATGTTAAAGAAGTTGTGATGATCTTTTCACTTTGATCTTAATTTACTTTCAATCGAGCCAATTGATTTGTAAAAATATGTTGAGTTATACAACTAAAGTGAAGATTACATCGAAGATTCAGGGAGGTCAAAGCCCTTGGAAATTAGGTGCAAGTAAATAGGGAAATAAAATTATTGGGCGTAGAATTGAAGATTTTAGAGTGACAAACTAAAATCCCCAATTCAATCTTATCGTTTGGGTGCTGAAATGTAGATGTTGGCCCTCAGGTGAGGGGAACATGAGAGCTCCGAAGTGAGAACAAGTATCCTCCCGGCCTAGTCGCAGATTCAGTAAACAAGCACAGGATTAGTCAATGTTCTTTAAGTCTAGACCAAAAGGTAAAGAATAGGTATGCTCCTATTTGGCACAAAATAATTTGAACTGATTCACTTTATCCATTCACTATAATTTCTTGATGTGGAGAGGGATGCTTTCTTTTATATTGAATATCACATTAGAAACTTTATTAGTATAATTAGTTACTTAAGAGTTATTAAAATTACATATTTACTTCAGTTGCCTATTAGTGATAGATAATCAATTTGAACTATATTGTTGTGATTAAGTATAGATTTTCTAAAATCTTAGTTCGTAGTTTCTAATATCACTCTCTGTGGGATCGATATCTAAGACTTCATTAGAGTCGTATATTATTTGAGCGATACGTATACTTGCATTGATAAGTGTGACTTTACAATTGTTGAATATTTAATATATACATCTTTATCGAATTTTTAACCGTTATTAAGTTTTTGGTGTCGTTGCTGAGGAATTAAATCTTCTAGCAACAATGTTAAATACTTGTCTTTTTAAGCATATATAAAGTCGTTGTCAGAACCCTCGGAGGAGGTAACCTAAGGTTGCTAATGAGGCTTCCCACGGTATAAATGAAAGTATGGAACTCATTAAGTTGAGTTTAATAAATTCAATTGGACTAAGTGAATCCAATATGAAATAGTGGTACTGGAAAGAGGGAACTGTAGGATCCTAACCGATGTTTCTCTAATCAATTTTAACATGACCCTTAATTTTTTAAAGAACCACAACCATAAGGGGCCACCTGATTTGACATCATAACTTGAAACCCTCAAAAACTTAAACTCTTCACGGTAAGGAGCTTAGAGCTAGCATGGTGGGCAGCACGGTCATCTTCAACAGCAAAACCTGTCTTCGCTAGCTAAATCATTTCCTTCCTTAGAATTAAACAACAAATCCATAAGACTTTGAGGTAGTTTACTTATGCAACATAAATCCTCACCTCATCATTAGGCCTTTGTGCAGCTCTACTGTACAATATAAGCTCTAACTCATCTTAGGATTTTGAGGTTTTCGTTCGTCAAGGCATAAATCCTCACATCTTTCAGACTATTTGTGTGATCGTTTCACACAATTGTAAGCCCTAAACAAATAAAATTGGTAGGATGAAGCACTCAAATAAATTTCTCGTTAAAATTGAAGCCAAAAATAGGATAGACTAGGAAGTCACTGAGGTTCTCCTCCGAATCCATAAAATCCCTTATTTCTTCCTCCTTTGGATTCCAAAAGACAAAATGCTCCAAATTTGAGCCAATCCCATTTCATACCTCTTTGTCCGATATTATTGAAAGTCCTATCCTTTGACCTCCTTGAAGATGATATTACCTAATTTTTATGGAGAGTTTTCTTAGGTGAATTCGATTATCAAAGATGTAATTAACTATAAGGGCTTGCCTTTATAGGAAGCTTGTCCAAACCCTATTTACATCTTCATATTATATAGAGGAAATTGTCGGCAAATAAAATAATTTTGCAGACCAAATGGATGTCATATATTATTTAGTTTGTTTGATCGAGTCTCATCCTCAAGTGTTGTGTTTATCCTTCAGGATAAATACAAAGTTTAAGGTATAGTGCTCTTTTATTTAAAGTCTGAAAAAGATGGGGTCAATTTTTCTTCATATTTTTCTAAATTTAAATCTATATGTAAATTAAAATGTCCTTCAGAAGCGGGTGACGGGATTTCAATTCGTGTGACCAACAGCTTCTTACTGGCAACTCCTCCAACCATCTCACCATTCGGATCTAGTTTGATTTGGTCATCGGAATCGAATAGTGTCGTGATGCACGCGCTTTAAAATTTTCTTATATTAATTAAAATTTTCTACTTTCATATTGCCTTTTTACTAAATATTTTAAATACCCAAAACTAAGACTTACCCGACCTACAACTCAATCTCTGTTAATTTTTAGTGCTTGCACTAAAATTACAAGGTTTTGGCCATATAGCTAACCACAAAGCTTTCTGTTTTAAAGCTGCTGTAATGGCCTACTCGACACTGAATTTCTCTTGCAACTTGCCGATAAGCCATGAAGCTCGCAATGTCACTCCTACCATTCAGTTTGGAGCCAGATTTGAAGACCTCAAGGTTATCCTCGGGAAGGCCCCGTTCGTCGTAATGAAAGTCACCACTCCAGAAGTTCAGGAGCCGTCTGCTGAGTTCATCCTGAACTGTCTTCAGGACTTCCCTTCTTATTAGAAGGCCAAGACTATTATTGCTACTATGTCTCCTACCACGACAGCTGGACCCACTACATCTAAGGGGAAAGAAGGAATGATCATTAAAGATCCGACTGAGGGATTTTCTTTCTCGCCATCACTATTTAAAATTGGATAGAGTACAAGAGCTGCACCACTGACACGAACTCAAAGGAGAAACTGCAATAGAAGGATTTAGAGGGCCATTAAAGCCCAAGCTCCTTAGGAGATACCCGTTGAAGAAGATCCACACTAAGACGAATTAAGATTACTAGAAACATATCCACTTCTGCAGGGAAGTAGATTCCATGCTTAAATGGATACCGATGAATACGAGAGTATTAGAAAAATTGCAGCTGCATTACTGACACTTCATGGACATGGTGTGGAGAAGAAAAAACCTACTCTTATCACCCAAGTCAGTTTCATTTTTTAGAGACTAGCTGCCAAAAAGCGCTGCTCAGTTAATGAGTTACTTGAATGAGTGTGACATGCAATTTCCCCTTGTATGAAGAAAGAAATTTTAAGTGACGTCAAATCTGCCAAATGATGTTAGAAGTCAACTGAAAATCTGCTTGCTTGTATTCCCATCGGGTTCCGCTTGGGAAGTAGAGTTGACACTGCTATTATCACCAAAGGTTCTACCGTTATCAGGACCACAGGTCGTCGACCAGCCAAGTCACAACTGGATTTAAGAATTCTTCCAATGACACATTACAAGGATATTCCTAAAGTTTCAAAAGAAAAGATGAAGAAATTCCCCAGTATTGTAGCCGGTCTGCACCATGGGGAGCATTCTTTCCTTCGACATATAGATGTTTTTGCTAGGACACTCCATCTTAAGACATCATCCTCAAAGAAAAAGGTGTGGATGCCCAAAGTTGTTGTACCAATACAATCCGGTAAGCCCGTAGGGCAAGAGCATGGAATGAAGCCAGGAACCGAAGTATCTGACATTATCGCAGTTTTTGCTAGCGAGATGGAAGAACAAGAGGAGGAGGTCTAGTAGGGTCCTCCAGATTTTAAGATAATCAAAGAATATATAATCAAAGGAAAATTTAAAAAGCTCAGAGTTGAGATTTCTGATTTATCCCAAGAACACGAAGTTTTCATCGATGATGATGAGGAACATTTTGACTATAATGATTACCTCGAAGAAGATTTCATGGATGTCCATGTTATCGAGACCAGAGCTGCTACATCTCCACATGATGTCTAACATCTTGTTGAAGGGAATGTTGTAATGATTTGTGCAGGGTTGTTTGGTTAAGAAATTAATAGATTAGCTAGATGGAAAAGAGAATGGAGGAGATGGTTTTCACCATGACCGCCATGGCTACAATTCACAGATAGTCTCAATCACAGCAGTTAGGTTATCCAAAAGTCAACCAGCTAGAGATAGCTCACATTACTGATGAAACGAGAGAAATTGTCTCTCCCAATAGAGATGACCAACAAAAGAAAGATTCCCCGCCAAGTCTAATACCAGAAAAAGAAATAAAGCTGTTGGTTGAACAACAAGTTCATGAGGCCTTAGCCAAATCTAATTAGGGTGCATTGATTTCAAAGAGTAAACCTTACCAAGAAGAATTCAATGTCGTTCCCTACCGTAAGGGTTTTATGTCACCGAACTTTAAGACGTTCGATGTGACCTAAAATTCCAAACAACATGTAGCACATTTCTGAGCAATTGTGGCAACACCAGAGGAAATGAAGCCTTGATCTTCCATCAGTTTGTTAGCAGCTTTTCAGGGGTCACCTTTGATTGGAATGTTAATTTTCCTAACGGATCAGTTAAAACATTTTATAACCTGTAACAATTATTTGTGAAAATATTTACTGAAGCGCAACACCATGTCTCTATAGGAGAGCTCATGATGAAAAAGCAAAAGCCTAATGAGACTTTGGTGGATTACATTTTGAGGTGGAGAAACCTTAGCATGAAATGTAAACCTCAGCTATAGGAACATCACGTGATTGAGATCTTACTCAAAGGAATTCATGGGCCAGTAGCTTTCATGCTCAATGGACTCACCATCAAATCCTTTGAGAACCTACTCAGTAAAGCCAACAGTCTTCAAGAAGAAATCAAACATATGGATTCTCACAAGAAGTCCAAGGCAACCCGAGTATTTGAAAAGAAGTCAGGAACAGTAGTGACTGTCAACAAAGGAAAACAACCAATGAAGATGTGTACAAAAAATCCTCGCCAATCTTCACAGCATGCTTAGAAACAGAGTGGCCTGTCCAACTAGTGACCGCCTCAAGAAGGATCAGCTCAAATAGGGAATAAGAGAATATCTCTGGTAGAACGACAGAAAATGGTGCATTCTTTTGAAGATGAAGCCATATCCAAAATGTGCAGAAGTCTAATGAAGAAGCCTGAGTTCAGACTATGAGAGTTAAAGAAACTCAAAGAGGTCGACAAGAAGGATAAACCAAATTATTACCCATACCGCAGACTGCTTGGGCACATTATAGAATAATGTTTCATCTTTAAGAATTAGCTCGAGAAGAATCTTATAGAAGGGAATATATCGATGTCGAAAGAATATTTAAGAGAATCTAAAAAAGGTTCCATAAATATGATTTTGGCTGAGCCAATCTCTCCGATTCATCCATATGCTGGAGAAGATGGATGGAGTACGACTTGGGACGAGCTCAAGAGGGTCCTAAACTAAAAACAGGAATCATCGAAACAATCTTCTCCATATACCAAAAAATATGGATGGAATGAAGTTTAGAGCAAATAATCTAAGAAGATATTGAATCAAATCCAGAATGCTTCAAAACAAGCCTCCGTTCAGAATCTTCATCCTGCCAAACCTGAGACAAAGATTTCACCAGGAGATTTGTCATAGTCAAAGACAAAGAAAAAGATGAACACCGCTACAAAGATTGATAACACGGGGGGTAGAATAAGGGCTTCCTCTACTAGATTGGTTGTCTCAGATTTGGGGAAGAAAATCTTCAAACCCCTGACTTTGTATGATTATCTTTCTACCCCTCCGGGGTCTTATGAATATAATGATTGTGATTTCAGCTACACTTTAACTGTTTCTGGTGATAATGTAATTGATTTTAACCAATCTAACTTTGATCTCAAATCCCAAAATGATCCTCAAATCGTACTTGAGTCCGATGAACTCACTAACAAAATTGAAAAATACATTGACGATACCGCCTACGACAGCCCAGGGAGTGAGGAACCAATTCTCAAGCACCACGTTGCACCGCTTGCCATAAACTTAGATCTTTCTGACAAAGAGGAAACACCAAAGGATTCAATAATGATGTCATAAGAGGAAGAAAATACAAAAGTTAACTTAAGGAGCGGGAGAGTGTTACCCCTAAGAGTAGCTCTGCCAGATAAAGGAAAATAAATAGTAACTCAAGAAGAGCTACCTTCACCTCCAACAGTGGAAGAACCACTCAACCAAGAGAAAATTGGAGGATCATACAAATTGGATTACAACTTTCTAGCTCATCTTAGGAAGTTTCCAGCCAGATTGAGCATCTACAACGCTCTGATCCTATCTAAGGATATGAGAGAGTCTCTGGTTACAGCTTTGCTTGACCTAGAGATTTTCCTAGCTCAGTGGGCCAACACATCCTTAGATGAAGTTTATTCATTAGAAGAACAGCCTAGGGTAACCTTCATAGATGAAGATTTGCTGCTTGGTACCGCCGACCACAACCGACTGCTTTACATCTCCATTGATATTGGCAGATTTGTGTTGTCCAGAGTTTTAGTAGATGTGGGAGCATCTCTCAACTTGATCATTCTACAGACATTGGCCTATTTAGACATTAAGGGTCAGGTAATTATAACTGATAATATGATGCTAAGAGGATTCAACCAAAAGAGAGAAAGATCCCTTGGATCCATTACATTGCTTATGAAGGTTGGAAAACTAGCAACAACCGCCAAGTTTCATATCATCGACTCCGATACCTCTTTCAATGCTATGCTAGGTCGACCATGGATTCACAAACACAATATGGTTTTGTATTCTCTACATTAGTGCATTAAGTACTAAAAAGAAGGACAAGAGCATTTCATCAAGGGAGATCTACAACCGTTCTCAGTTCATGAAGTTAGTATTCATGAAGATGCCGCCTACTACGCACCTCCGAAGAAAACTGTCATCTCTCACGAAATTGCAACAAAGAAAAGTGAAGATTCAAAAAAAATCACAAAGAGAAAGTCATTCAACTCCGCTTCAACAATCTTTCACCACTCCTTTACATTAAGTTGGTTGAGGTTCTTTTAGTTCTCGCACCTGAGGTCGAGGCTGGGGGTGTGGACGTGGAAGAATCAACTTAATCGTTGAACAGACTAGGCCAACCATCAGCATTGGCGATGTAGACAGTTCTGAAGATGAAATAATGATGATAAAATAGAAGAAAACTCAACACAAGATATCCTTAGAAGATGCGGAGAAAAGCAAATATGAGATAATTTATGATCGAATAAACCACTATGTGAATTTTATGGCCCTTACTTCGATTCTCCCTAAAAAGGTCAACAGTTTAGAGGTCAAGGAATTTCATAGTGTTGGTTTAAAGCTGATCAAGTTTTATCGTGCTTCTACCTCTACTAATCTTGAAAATCATGTAAACTTGGATGATGATCCTAATGAGTTAATGAAATTACCTTTTGGTTACCTTTCGCCTTGTGTACAAAAGTTGATTCAACACGGACGCTTGCCAAACCAAATGCCAAAAGATAAACTACAACTTTTTGAAAAACTATGGAATGTTAAAAGTTATACTTCAAACTCAAAAGAGGGTTACAGATTTGGTACAGTTGGACCAGTTGATGATTTAGAATTTTGCATGGATGTTACTAGTGAATCGGAAGAGGATTGACTCGATATAGAGGATAACTCTACTGATCAGCTAATAGAATATACTTCTCGAGAATATGAGGACAAAACTAAATCCACTATTTATGAATTGAAGGAAATTAACCTCGAGAATGAAGAGCAACCCCAACCTACATTTATAAGTTTTATACTCAATCATAAAGATTCTCTGCAATTTATTAGATTGTTAACAGAATTTAAAGATTGCTTCGCATGGTGTTATGATGAAATGCCAAGACTATCAGCAGAGGTTGCAGTTCCTAAACTCAGAGTATATAAGAGTATAACCCTAGTAAAACAAGCTCTCAGAAGGATGCACCTCAAAATAGAACTGGAAGTCATTTCCGAGGTGAAGAAATTAATAGACACTAACTTTGTAAAAGAAGAGCAATACCCCACATGGTTAGCCAACATTGTCCTAGTTAAGAAGAAAAATGGACAAATCTGTGTTTGTGTAGACTTCAGAGATTTAAACAAAGTGTGTCTAAAAGATAAATTTCTATTACCGACACTAGAAACGATGGTGAAAATCACTTCGACACACAAAATTTTCTCCTTCTTGGACAGATTGTTGCGATACAACCAAATCAAGATGACTCCCTAAAATGCAGCACTTACAGCCTTCAGAACTCCGATCGGGATTTTATATTACACAATCATGCCATTCGGCCTAAAGAATGCTGGAGAAACATACCAACATGCAATATCAAAGATTTTTTACGACCTCATTCGCAATCAAGTGGAATGCTACATGGACAATCTGGTCATTAAAAGTAAATGAAAGATAAACCATTTGCACGATTTGAGGATCATGTTTGAATGGTTACAATGATATGACCTTAAAATGAATCCCTTAAAGTACGCTTTTGGCGTTACCTATGGGAAGTTTCTAGAATTCGTTGTCCATCATTGGGGAATCGAGATTGACCCGGGTAAGATTAAAGCTTTCTTGGAAATGCCTCCTCCTAAAACCTTGAAGCAAATAGGTTCCTTCCAAGGGAAGTTAGCATATGTGAGATGTTTTATTTCTAATCTCTCAGGTAGGTATCAGCCTTTCTCAGCATTAATTAAGAAGGAAATCAAATTCATTTGGGAAGAGAAATGTCAGCGAGCCTTCGAGGATGTTAAACAATATTTAATGACACCTTCTGTTTTGGCAGCCCCTATCCTAGGGAAACCGTTGATACTTTACACCGCGGCCTTATACGACTCTCTTGGTGCCATCTTAGCCCAAGTCAATGATGAGGGTAAAGAAAATGGACTCTACAATTTGAGTCGCCGTCTAATACCAACAGAGATAAGCTATCCACCTATTGAGAAGCATTGTCTAGCTTTAATTTTTGCCGCCCAAAAACTTAGACATTACATGCTTTCACATAAGATTGCTGTAATCTTGAAAGATAATCCGTTACAAAATTTGATGAACCATCCAACACTCTTTGGACATCTAGAAAGATGGTCAACTATTTTATTCCAATTTCATATAACTTTTGTTCCCCTCCGTGCTATCAAGGGAAAGATTCTAGAAGACTTTCTCACTATACACCCACTGGTCCCTTCTCAATGAATAATTACCATACGAGCAAATACTAAAATGGAATTCTACAGTGCGCAACACTAGGAAATGTACTTTGACGGCACTTCATCAGCTTGAAAAGACATAGGATCAAGTACAATTATACCATAAAAAGCGGGGATCTGTCACGCCAGATAAGGGTATGTTGAGGTTCTCAATTTCTCATACAACGTGACAGAGCCGTGCACCAAAAATAAAGTAGAATATGAAGCCTTAATCACATGGTTAGAATTGAAAATCTCAATGGATATAACAGACATTGTCATTTATGGCGGCTCTCAGCTCGTCATCTAGCAAGTCGCCGGACACAACAAAATTTTGAAACCACAGCTAGTAGAATACCATGAGTACACGATGAAGCTACTGGAGCAGATCCCTAATGTGACTTTCTACCTGATCACTAGGGGAGATAATGCCCATGTCGATGCTCTAGTAAAAATTGCTAAGTAGCTGGTGTGTCCCCCAAAGGATTTCATTGAAATCTCAATACAAGGAAGACAAGTTTTGTCTTGAATCGACCTCAAAACTCTACACAATCTAAAAAAAAAAAAGAAGTGATAAATGTAGTTTTTGATATCAATGAAGATTGACGCAAGCCATTAATAGAATAGTTGCATACTGGAAAGCTGTCAGAGGACAAGTTTGAGGCACATCACATTACAAAAAGGGATATGTCATACGCCTTAGTTAGTTGTCCTTTATAGGAGATGATTCAACCAGATGTGGTATGATGGTTAAGCAAAGCCGAAGCACATAATATTTTTAAAGAAGTACATGCCGGATTATGTGGCGCTCACTAATCAAGGCCAAAAATAAATATGAAGATCAAAAGACTCATATATTATTGGCCAACAGTGATGTCTGACTGCATGGATACAACTAGAAAATGTCACTAATGTCAGGTGCATGGGGTGGTCTTACACCAACCTCAAAAGGGGCTACACCCAACCGTTGCCTCGTGGTCATTTGATTGTTGGGGCACGGACATAATAGGTCTAATAGACCCTCCATCCTCCAAAGGACACAGATTTATGCTTGTCGCTACAGATTATTTATCCAAATGGGCAGAGGCAGTACAATTATGAGAGGTTACGACACAACACGTCCTTCAATTCTTCAAAAGCCAAATCATCTACCATTTCAGAGTTTTGCGAAGAATAATTTCTGATAATGGGACAACCATTAAAAGCACCAAAATAACCAATTTCGTCAAATGGCATGGGATATATTGGTTATAATCTACAATTTATTATCCAAGAGCAAATTACCTGGCTGAATCCTTCAACAAGACATTCGTACAAATTTTAAAGGAAACACTAGACAAAAACATAAGAGATTGGCACAAAAAGTTACTAGAAGCCTTGTGGGCCTACCGAACGACGTTCAGGACCTCCACTCAGTGTACACCCTACATGGTCGTGTACGGGTCCAAGGTCGTGCTACCGTTAGAAATTTAGATGCCGTCTCTCAGAGTCGTAGTTGCCAACCAACTCACAATAGAAGAAAGTGCAAAACTCAGACTTGAAGAACTGGAGAGTATTGAGGGAAAGCGATTTAGAGCACAACAACACTTGGAACTTTACCAGGCAAAGATGGTACCCAAGGACATTTAAAGTTGGTGACCTCGTACTCGTGCTCAAAACACCCACTCTTGCACACCGCAAGATAGGTGGAAAATTAAAGCCAACTTGGGATGTACCATTTGTCGTTGAAAAGGTCAATGTAGGAGGAGCGTACCAGTTAGTAGATCTTTAGGGCCAAAGACCCATGCTACCAATCAACGGACGATGCCTGAAGACATACTATGCAACCTAACATTGCTTGCCATCATTTAATTTGAAATTTTGAAATTTGGATTGTTTTGAGGTTGTCTATGTGGCCAAATGTTTGTGACCGGGTCCAAATATTTTGTAATAAGATTAACCTCAACATAATGAAATTTTTTTGAAAATTACACCCTTAAAATTTCTCTTTTCAAACTTAATATCCTACTAAATTAAACAAAATGCATACACAAATAAATGACTTCCTCACCAAAATAAACTAAAATTTCCTTTAATAAATACTTTGTTTTGTTCTTGTTCACGATAAGTTTTAGGTCACTAACATTTTTTCTGTCGTCTATAGAGAAATGTCAGGCTAAAGGCTGATCTTTGCCTTTAAAGATGGTTGGAACCTCGCACTCAATAAGAAAATGGTGCCGCAGGGCAGCACCATAGACTTTGACATGGAATTTAGTCAAGTTGACATGGATTATGAGGGGCCTCTAATAGATGTCGTCAACTGACAGGAAAAGGTAGGGCTGCCCTCACTTTTGAGGTTGACCATCAAAGAATTCATCGTTGAAGGAAAAGAATGTGATGGTACAATAAGTCTAAATGGAGAGGCACAACCGCCTACCATCCATGATAGCTATGGCAACTGAGGGCCTAGTCGCTGCTAATAATGATAGACTACCGGATGCTCCACTACAAAGAACATAGAGTAGAAATGCTAGCCGCCGAAAGCATAGGGCTTTCTTACGAGAAGAAAGAAGACGCCAAGAAGAGGCAGAGAACTTACTTACCCTTATTCCTGAAGGGAACATTTACGATCCAGGCATGAGAGAAAACTCTTCCAGCTTGCCTGCTACAGATGCGGAGTACATGCTTGTTACAGAGCTGGAAATACCACCAGCTTCAGATGTTTTTTGCATGGGTTGCCCGACCTACAACGCTGAAATACCTGCACGAGAGTCAGCTACAGAGGCATTTATGGAATGCCCGGTGTGTAATGTCCTACACCTACAGCACTACAACGCCTTAATTGAGAACGCATCTACCAATGATGGGTCTCAGACCGCCGATTGCCTGATGAGGGAGTCATATGTCCCACTGGGAACAGATCAATATGACCCGTGGAGTCCAGAGCCATATGTCCCTTTGGATGCTGAGTCACACATTCCGTTAGCGCCAGAATCAGCACCAGCTTGGGTTCCCGCCGACGTTGAAATGAGGGACTATCCTCGACAGCTGTCAATTCTCAGTACGACAGAGTATTATAAGATGAGCAAAGTGAACAAAAGAAACTTTGAATTCTATAAAGAAGTGCAAGGGAAGTTCATCAACATATTAGAGGGATTAGAATTATACACCAGGGTCTTCTCAGAAAGTGATGAACGAAGTATTCTTGACTGCATTTTTGACCTAAGAGATGAAGGTCAAGCATGTCTGCTTATTGAAAGAACCTATTCTAAGCCAGGAAAGTGGATGCGAGGAAAGAGAATGATTTATTCAGTGCGGCTGTTGCTACAACTTTACCAATGATAGACAAGAAAATCCTCCTGGGATTCTCAGACACGGTCAGGTGGATCCACTACTTCCATTGATAAAATAGATGATTAAAAGAATGTTCAAATGGAGTATACTGCCAGCTAACTGCATCCCTAACAGTTGCATCATCAAAATATATGATGAGGGAGACTGCTTACCTCTGCACATTGATCATCATGACTTTGTGAGACCTTTCTGCATGGTCTCACTCATGAGCAAAAGCAACATCCTATTTGGAAAATAAATTGATGTCATTGGTCCTCGCAAATTCAGAGGAGCTATAGAAATTTTGTTGTTTGTCGGTTCAGTGCTAGTCCTTAAAGGAAATGGGGCGGACATCGCCAAACACTGTATTCCAGGGGTGTGACACCATCAGGAGTCTGTGACCTTTCAACGAATGGACAACAGTAAAATGTCATATGGATTTAAACCAGATCCAGAGTTGGAGGAATTGCTACCATATTAGCTATGAGAGGGTTGTACCTCTAAGTACATGCAAAGGGAACTCTTGACCTGGAGCATGGCTTAGAAGGTCTGCTCGATCAAATGCTTTTTACACCAGGAATAGACATTCAAAGGGTCATTTTCATTTTACTGCATTTTGTTACAGTACACATAACATGTATTAGACATGATCAGCTTGTGATATATACTTGGCAGGGAACATTTGTGGATGTACTTTGATGCAGTTAGCATATTGTACTTTTGAGGCTTTGGCCTACATTCAATCTGTAACATTTATTGGAACAGGTTAATGAACTTTCTTTTAGGAATTTGTCCTTTGTCAATTGCTTTTTTGTGTGATGGATAAAAGTCATGAACTATACCTGTGTTTGAGATTATAAGAACAAAGAACAAAACAACAAAGCAAAAAAAACTTAATGATAATAAAACATCAACAAAAATGACAAACAAACAAACAACAAAATAGCTCACTTTTGAAAAAATTAACCTACTAAAATTACATTTTTGAAAACATATTTTGAAAATTAAACATGATAAAAATACAAGAAAAGAAAAAAAACCTTGGAGTTGATTCTCTCAATTTTGTGGTCTATTATTCGTTGCTTGTGCAACACAACTATCTTTGTCTGCACTAATTTTCTTAGCATCCCCATGGAATTTCACATTCTACACAAAACCTCACAAAAAATTCACAAATCTTCTTCAACAATGTCATCCTTTTCACACAACACGTATCTTTGAATTTAACACCATAAATTCTCATTTTGGAATCAGTCATTAACTTTTGATTCCTCTCTTTTTGAGGTCATTTCTTAACATCTGACTCTCATTTCAGATTGATCATTATATTTCAGTTCTCATTTTAGAATCAGTCCCTAACTTCTGATTCACTTCTTTCGAGGTCGGTCCTTAACTTCTGACTCTCTTTTAAGATTGATCATTAACTATCAATTCTCGTTTTAGAATTAGTCCCTAACTTCTGATTCACTTCTTTCGAGGTTGTTCCTTAACTTCTGGCTCTCTTTTGATATTGATCATTAACTTTCAATTTTCATTATAGAATCAGTCCCTAACTTATGATTCACTTCTTTTGGAGGTTGGTCCTTAAATTTCGACTCTCTTTTGAGATGGATCATTAACTTTCAATTCTCATTTTAGAATCAATCCCTAACTTCTGATTCACTTCTTTTTGAGGTCAGTGCTTAACTTCCGACTTTCTTTTGAGATTGATCATTAACTTTCAATTATCATTTTGGAATCATTCCCTAAATTCTGATTCACTTCTTTTGAGATCGGTCTTTAATTTCCGACTCTTATTTGAGATTGATCATTAACTTTCAATTCTTCTTTTGGAATCAGTCCCTAACTTCTGATTCACTTCTTTCAAGGTCATTCCTTAACTTCCGACTTTCTTTTGAGATTGATCTTTAGCTTTCAATTCTCATTTTAGAATCAGTCCCTAACTTCTGATTCACTCTTTTCGGGGTCGGTCCCTAACTTCCGATCGTCTTCTTGAGATTGATCCTTAACTTTCAATTCTCATTTTAGAATCACTCCTTAACTTCTAATTAACTTCTTTTTGAGTTTGGTCCTTAACATCCAACTCTCTTTTGAGACTGATCATTAACTTTCAATCCTCATTTTTGAATCAGTCCCTAACTTCCGATTCACTTCTTTTTGAGGTCGGCCCTTAAATTCTGACTCTTTTCCTAAGATTGATCCTTAACTTTCAATTCTCATTTTCAAATCAGTCCTTAACTTCTGATTCACTATTTTCGAAGTCGGTCCTTAACTTCTGACTCTCTCTTTTGAGATTGATCATTAAATTTCAATTCTCATTTTAAAATTAGTTCTTAACTTCTGATTCCTTTCTTTATTCAAGGTCGATCCCTAACTTCCGACCCTCTTCTGAAATTAATACCTAAATTTCAATTCCCACTTTGGCCTCAGCACTTACATACTGATTCCCATATTCTATGAACACCTGAAATCTGATAACTCAAAACCAACTCTCAATTCCCTAGTGAGAGTTCCTACTTCTTTTGACTTCGATCAAATATTCATCTGCTAATTTTTCTATGGAAATAAATAACACACGCAATTCTACACCTCTTTCTAAGACTGTTGACTTAGGAGTTTGCGTTGATTTTGTTGATCTCGTCGCTCAACGCCAATACGCGCGGTGTGCTTGCTTAACACACCACACCTATTTGGGGTCCATTTATTGACCTCACTTTTGATTGAGGTATAGTTTTTCTACTTTAGTAGCCTAGGGTCTAGCCATAGGACATTCTTGTTGACTATTCCTAGAATACTTGAAAAGGAACCCTCACTATTAGAAATTCCAAACTCCTATTTACTCAACTTGAAGTTCCACATAGTGATCTTAACCTCTAGCGCTTAGTAGGTGGGGTCATTATGGGGGTGACCCTGGGTAAAAACCACTCACAAGTAAAAACCCAAAATTTCTTGACTTTGATCCCTTAATCCTTTGAGAGACTCATGTAGATGGTCCAATAAACCCACTGGCCCTATGCTAGGGTTTAGCTAAGACTAGTACATAGAGGACCCAAATGGGGTTTCTATTGGTACATAGCTCATTTATGGTGGTTGACACCCTAATTTTACAAAAAATACTCAACTTTGCCTTTTTTGCCCTGAACTCCCCCAATTTACCAAGTACCCTTGAAAATATAAATTTGGCCAAAATTTCTAAATTTACCCAAAATACCAAAATTTATTCAAAACTCATTTCAAACCTTTTGAAAACATCCAAATTACCCAAAATCACAAAAAAATGCCAAATTACCTAAATGCCCCTCTTTAGCCCAAATTCCAAAAAATTGAAAAAATCCCAAAAATTTCCAAAACATTCCAAATATTCCAAATTTCATTTCTTTTAACTACCACATGATTGAGTTTGATCAATTTGACCATCTTGTCCAAACCCCAAAATTTGTCTTTAAAGTCCCAATTTTCATAAATTCACTTCAAATGTCCATCAATTTGATCCAAATTTCCCCTAAATTCAATTCTAAAATTAAATTCACCTTATATATGACCAATATAAACCAAATCTAAGCTCAATTGGACCATGCTTTGAGCCCAAATTTGATCTAAATCTAACCCCCAATTTTTGCCTTATGACTTGGTTCCACCAAATTGAACCCCATGGCCTACTCCATTGGTCTCAATTTGAATCCTAAACACTTCATAAAACTCCTAAAAATAAAAATTGACCCGCAATTGGCCTTGGTGAAGCCTCAATTTCATTTAATTTCAACCCAAATCAAAAAATCCCTAGTTTTTCCCTAAATTAGTCATGTCTCAAAATTCCACCAAATTGTTTGCCTTAGCCCCAAAATTTACACTCCATTCCTTCATGAAAAATCTTCATAACATCTCCCATGATCATTTAGACCATTAAATTGAGCCAAATTCTAAGCCTAGCTTAACTTAACCCCAAGTCTAGTCCAACATGCCCAAATTGACCAAAATTTCAAAATTCTTCAAATTGAACCCCAAATTGAACTCAAAAACATTTCAATCCTTCACCAAAATCTTCATTACAATAATATACAGAATTTTTATCAAAAACTTAGGCTCAAAATCATGGCTAGACTAACCCAAACTCACTTTAAGCTAAATTGACCCACTTGGACTCATGCACTAAAATTGGTCTAGCCACCTTAAAGCCACGAAATTTATGGATCCACATCCACCAAACTCCTCCTAGGGACCAGGATAAACCATGAAAAACCCACAAAAGCATGCTATGGACCAATGGATCCACAAATTAAGGGATTTTAATCCATTTTTTGACCCAACTTACAAAATCTCACTCATCATCATAAACCCTTGGGGGTAAATCATAATTAAGCCTCCCACTGGATCATCTGACTTCCTGGTCACCACCTCTGGCAATGACGGCCGGCCTAGTTGCTGGAAAACACCAAAACCGTGAGCCACCCAAAAAATTTGAAACCCAATTCAAACCTAGAGCCCGCCTCATCCCATTTGAAATTCAGAGCTTCCCTGCCCTCCACCTAAGCATCATTTTGCACCCCTTAGTTGGCCATGCCAGCCACCCTAAGCCAATTTTATTTAAAACTAACCTCCATGTACAATGATGGAGAGCTAAAATTTTCTTAAGGAAACTCTGCCAAACTGCCCTCAGAGACTCCCTAAGACCTCCTCAGCTCAAGCCAACCATTTCCCCCACTGAGCTTCACTATGGAAGCTCAAATTTTAAGCTTGAATTTTTGCCAAGGACCAGGACAAATCTCTCTACACCTCCACAGTGAATCAAACTTTAATTAACTTTGCACACACCTTCCCAACAGTGAAAGAAGTTGATTCCCCATAAAAGCCCCCTCTCAAACAACTTCTAGTGTAGACTTCAATCAACACCTGAAATCGAGCTTGATCAAATTCATACCTAGACCATTTGTCACGGCACAAGGCCTCATCTTGAGGTTTGATGCAACAGATCAGAGCTACCACAATCATCAGATTGAGACCTCCCCTCTTAGACAAAGGTATTTAACTCCAACCATAATTCAAGCCTATTTTCGCTCTCAATACATATTTATTGTATTTCATACTATATAATCCAAATAGATAGGTTTGCCTTGAGTAGATGAGGCTCTACAAACAAACCACATGAGATTTTGTTGAGTCTAGAGGGATATCTTAAGGTTTGAAGGTGGACGGTTCTCGTGTCAGCATATTTGGGGAGGATGATGGGGAGCCGTCTGATCGCTCGTTTATCTCTTTCAAAGGATGAGATCTAGCTGGATGAACTCTTTATACGTGAACTGCGGGTTGCATGGCATGCCAAGGAAGAAAGCGCAGTAAATGGGAGCGCCTCGCGTCTCCGTTCTGAGCTGCCTAGGATGAGGTGGCGCCGCATGTTGGAATAGAAAAATAGGGATTTAAATAATTCAAAAAATGCCCCCTAACCTTAAAAATTCATATCTTGGTGTATAAAAATCACAAAAATAAAATAAAAATGTCTTAGTGCTCAATGAACAGAAAAAAACAATGTGAAAATAGTTTGAATTTTATTTAATGCAAATTTTATTTTTAATTAATTTAACACTGTTTGGAGTCATTTGATTCTCCATGCATGTAGACATTTCACCATGGCTTGAAATTTCGGCATGTTATTACTTTTGTCTTATGCAACATCTTCTGATTTTTACAAAGTCAAAGGATATCTCTAGACAAAGATCCATATTTTTCAAGTTTACGTCTATTATTTGCTTAAATTAATCATAATAATTAGCATGTTACTTAGGGAATTCTAAATCGATTTTGGAAGGTTTTTTATGGCTAGAGAAACCTTTGGAAAGTGTTTCATGATCTAAGTAATTGAGAATGCACCTAATTTGCACAAATCCTAAAATGCCAAAAAAATTAATTTTGGGAAACACAAGCATCTAAATGAATTGGTTTTTAATCTCCACTGTAATTTGAAGTTGACAAAACTCCCCATAAAAAATTTAAAATATTTGGAGTTCATTTTATAACTGAAATTGATTTTCTAACTTAAATGTCATTTCTAACACTAAAATAAATTTTTAACATTTAAAATATAACTCAAAAAATTATAAAAATTGGGTTTTAGAGTTCTCTGTTATTGGAGAGATTTTTTAAAAATAAATGTGTAATTAAAATAAGAATTCCATTTTTTTAAGTCTTTCCTTAATATTTAAATAATTAAAAAATGATAAAAAGAAATTTTCTAAACTATTTCCAAAGTACTTAAAAATAATTGGTATATTTTTCCTGATTTTTAAGTGAAGATATTGAATTTTGAAGCTTAAAAAAATTTTTTAAAGGCTAGAAATGGACTTTCACTAAAATAATTCTAATAATCCAAAAAAAATTTAAAAATAAGTGAAATTTGTTTCTCAAGGTTCCTTGACCTTATAGAGATTTAATAAAAATATTAAACTTAATTTTACAAATTTAAAAGATTTTATAATTAATAAACACTCCAAAACTTAAAATAATTCTAATAATTCAAATGAGACTAAAAAAATCATGATACTTGGTCCAAATGGTTATCTCGTCAAGGTTTACTTCTAGTAAAAATTTTAATGGATTAGGCTTTGTGTTGGTCAAGTTGTGAAATTTTCTTTAAAAAATTTTAAAAATCATATTTTTTTCTTTGATGTTAATTGACCCATGAGTGAGGTGGGATAAAAAACTTTAAAAATCATTTGAATTAAATTTGATGAATTATAAAGTATTAGAGCTTTAGGGGCAAATATGTAATTTGGGAAATTTAGCCTTAATTAACATTTAGGCTAAATTCAAGAAAGGGGAAATGGGTAACCTTTGATCCTAATCAACATATTTGGATGATTGAAATACAAGGTATTAATTGGTAGAAACCAACCTCACTTCTTTCCATTAAAGGATAAAGTTGTAATTAAAATAAGAATTCTAATTTTTAAGCCTTTCGTTAATATTTAAATAATTAAAAATGATAAAAATCACAAAAATAATAAAATTCATATAAATGTTCTAAATTATTTCCTAGGCACTTAGGAGCAACTGGAATATTTTTCCTGATTTTCTAATTGAAGATATTGAACTTTGAAGATTAAAATAATTTTTTAAAGGGCAAAAATGGACTTTAACTAAAATAATTCTAATAATCCAAGGGAAAATTAGAAAGATGTGAAATTTATTTCTCTGGGTTCCTTGACCTCAAAAAGATTTTATAAAAACATAAAACTTAATCTTCAACATTTCAAATAATTTATAATTATGAAACACTCAAGAACTTAAAATTAATTTTAATAATTCAAATAAAACTCAAAAAAATAATGAAATTTGTTCCAAATGGTTTTCTGGTCTAGGTTTACCTCCAGTAAAAATTTCAAGTGATTAGGCTTTTCCTTGGTCAAGTTGTGAAATTTTCCTTAAAAATACTTATTTTTGCATATCAACAATTACATAAATTAAATTAATGTTTGAAAAATCACATTTTCTTCTCTGATGTCTTAATTGACCCATGAGTGAGCTGGGATAAAAAACTCCAAAAGTCATTTGAATTAAATTTGATGAATTATGAAGTATTAGAGCCTTAGGGGTAAAGATGTAATTTTAGAAATTTAGCCTTAATTAACATTTAGGCTCAATTCAAGAAAGGGAAAATGGGTAATCTTTGATCCTAATCAACATATTTTGATGATTTAAACACAAGGGATTAATTGGTAGAAACCAATCTCACTTATTTCAATTAAATGATAAATTTGTAATTTCCTTAAATTATTAAAATTTGGAAGTCTAGTCAATTAAATGATTCTAGAATTAGGGTACGATTTTGGGTGTTGATTAATCACTAATTTAACACTCCTATTTGATGTTCAAATGAATTTTAAAAAAAATGAATCAACATCACTTAAAATTTAATCTCTTTCAAAAAACAAAACTAAGACTGCTACCAAAATCTTAAGGGCTTAGTAGTGACCTAGGCTGAATCAGATTTGGTTAAATGAGGATTAGAAAAGTGAACATAATTAAAAAATGAACATCTTTAAAATACTACAAGCCTAAATTAAAAAATTGACAAAGTGTCTTAATAACACTAACTTGCCCCTTTAAGGGTATTCACCTGCATAATGCTCAAACTAAATTATAAATGATAATTACGCTACTCTTAGGGATAATAGCAACATCAATGTTCATTCAACCTTAAAGGTATTTATAAGATGGCTTATTATAATATTAAAAAGAGCTCGAGACTTTTCGCCAGGCAGTGAGAGGGAAGCATGGATCTGCTTCTTTCCCAGATCTGTTGGACACCTCAGAGGTCTACTAAACTTAATATATCTTGCTTAACAAAAAATCATCCTTAATTAAATTAATAGGGACCCACCAAGATATGACCTAGGGGTGGGTAGATCACTAAAACCTTACTTTTCCACTTTATGCAAAATGCTCTCACATGCATTTTGAGTTTCAGGTGGTGGAACGAGAAGACTTGTCAGGTACAATTTTTATAGTTTACAGTGCGGTCTTTCTTGAACTTTCATACTTTACTTTCTATGCTTACAAAACTTGCATGCTAAACAACAATGCCACCTTGAATGAAAACTAAAACTGTTAAGATAGCCATAAAATCAAAACCAGAACCCAAAATCAAATCTAAATTCAATAAAATTCAACCCCATAACATTTAAAATATAAAAAAACTCAAAATTTAATCACAAAAATCACAAAAAAATCACAACTACAACTAAATTAAGATGCCTCTATTGGATGATTGGGAATCCCTCGAATGAGGTAACCTAAAATTGCTAACGAGGCTTCCCACGGTCTAAATGAAAGTATGGAACTCATTAAGTTAAGTTTAGTAAATTCATTTAGACTAGCATGGTGTGCAGCACGACCATCTTCAACAGCAAGACCTGTCTTCCCCATCTAAACCATTTTCTTCCTTAGAATTAAACAAAAAATCCATATGACTGCAAGGTAGTTTTCTTGTGCAACATAAATCCTTACCTCATCTTTAGGCCTTTGTGCAGCTCTGTTGTACAATATTAGCCTTAACTCGTCTTAAGATCTGGAGGTTTTGGTTTGTCACGACCTAAATTCTCACATATTCCATGTTATTTGTGAGATTGTTTCACACGATTGTAAGCCCTAAAAAAATTAAATTAGCAGGATGAAATACTCAAATAAATTTCTCCTCAAAAATGAATCCAAACAATAGGATAGACTCAGAAGTCACTGAGGCTCTCCTCCGGATCCATGACATCCCCTAGTTCTTCCTCATTTGGATTTCAATAAATGAAATGCTCCAAATTTTAGCCAATCTCATTTCACACCTCTTTATCTGATATCATTTAAATGTCGTATCCTTTGACCTCGTTGAAGATAATATTTCCTGATTTTTATTGAGCGCTTTCTTAGGTGACTTTGGTTATCTAAGATGTAATTAACTATAAGGGTTTGCCCTTATAGGAAGCTTGTCCAAACCCAACTTAATATAAACCCTATTTAATTCTTCATATTAAATAGAGGAAATTGTCGACAAATAAAACAATTTTACAAACCAAACGGACGTCATATATTCCTTAGTTTATTTGATTGAGCCTCATCCTTAAGTCTTGTGGTCATCCTTCGGGATAGATACAAGTTTTGAGGTAAACTACTCTTTTATATTAACTATGAAAAATATGGGGTCAGTTTTTCTTCATATTTTTGTAAACTTAAATCTATATGTAAATTAAACTGTCCTTCCAAAGTGGGCGATGGGATTTCAATTTGGTGACTGACAGCTTCTTACTAGCAACTCATCAACCAAAATAGTGCCAACAGACCTAGATATTAAGATTTAACTTTAAATGACTATACCTATTTTTATGAATATTAAGCTAAAATTAGGAAAAAGTTCTTAATAATGAACGTCAATTTTTAAGTTAAAGATGTTTGGTTTAATAATATAAAACTATGTCTTTCTATTTTATGTATAGGAAATTGTATTTTTGAAATATTAAGAATTTTAGAGTTTCATGTTAGAAAAAGAATGACACTTTATGAAAACAATAAACTAATATGAATTTATAAAGTGAAGAAAGGTAAAAAGTTTTGACTTTAAGAAGAGGATAGTGAAGTTCAAATTTATTAAAAGCAATCCAGACATAGTAATCCTCACTTGAAAAAGAGAGAAAGAAAGGATTGAAAACACCCTGAATAAAAAGAAAAAAAGAAAACAAGAAAAAAAAATGAGTGGGGAGAAGCTTGAGGAGATGCCGAACCAAAAATGGCCTTCACTTGAATCAACTTAAGGAAAGGCTTTATTACAATTTCTAAACTTGTATTAAAGTATTATTAACATTAATAGTAAATTTTTCTTGATGTTTTTCTCATATGAATGTTCTAAGCATCATTGATATGGCAAGTTATAATTCTTCTTGAAAAGAATAAAGATTTAGAAATCTTTAATTTGATTACTAAATAATCTTAGACTTAGAGTTTGAATCTAAGTAATAAAAGATTTTTCTTAAATTTTACTATTTTATTTATTAAACTAAAGTATAGAAGTTATAATTTAATCTCGGGAGTTTTTTTTTTTGTTCTTCTACTTTTGAATGTTGCGGTTGCTGCCTTTGGTCTCCTTAAAGGTGGTAAAAGCTTAACTCCTATGGCTTCACCTATAGACATTAAAATGAATGCTCAGTGGACTAAGGCCACTTATGCAAGGGTTGTAGGCCACACCACTGATATTCTCCAGAACCCAAATATGCTAGTTTCCCACAATCCTTTCATGATACTGTTGCTGGAAGGGGGAACTGCCCTTGTATCCACCTCGTAGGCACCAAAGACGGAGAACCTGCTATTTTCTTCTCACAACAAGAAGTAGTCTCTCTAAATGATAAATTCAAGTTTATACTTGTTGGAAAGTCTCAGTTGGGGCACCCAAAAATGGAAGTTATAAGGAACTTCTTTGTTTCCTTAATTTTTTTAGGGCCCTGACAAATAGGTCTACTAGATGGCAGACACTTACTCATTCAACTGTCAATAGAAGAAGATTATGCAAAACTCTTTGTCAAGCAATCTCTACTAATTGTTGAAACCACCATGAAGATTCTAAAATGGACAACTAACTTTAATCCCAACAAGGAGCAACTTGTGGTTCCTCTCTAGTTCAAACTATCTGGTCTCCCTCTCCCTTATTTCAACTTGAATGCCTTGTTTAATATTGGTTGTGCCCTTGGCAAGACCCTAAAGGTTGATGCCTTCACATATAATAAGTCCAGACCAGGTTTGTCCAGAATCCTTATTAAAAGGGACATCACACTTCCAAAATTGAAAAGAATTTGGATTGGGTCTAAGGATGAAAGCTTATGGCAGGAAGTTATTCTTCACAAAGACCCTATTATTGTCAACACTGCAAAATGTTTGGGCATACTAGGGAAAAGTGAATTTTTTTGCACCCCCCCTCAAAATACCCCTTCCCTCTAGGGAGAAAACTACTAAAAAAGAGCTAGATCTACCATCCTTCTCTCTATTGGATGAGGTTATGTATCAAGAGGAAGCTGGTGTTTCCAGTATACCCTTAAAGCTCTACTGCTCCTTTTGTTTCCAGTAAACCCATTTCTGCCTCTCCTAGAGTTATAGGGGAGGAACTGAATAATTTAAAGATTATTACATCTCAAATTTCTCAAAGCTCGCCTATTAGTGGCACAGAGGGAGAAAGGACTGCTCCTTTGACTGTTACTAATGTGCTGAAGGTCTCTGATGAAGGAAGAATTACTGAAATGGAAAACTTAATTGAGGAGGATTGGAAAATTCATATAACTAAGAAGAAAAAGAAACAATATACTGAATTACAAAAACTCCACAGTGGTACTATGGCTATTGGGGGCAAGGTGATGGCTGATCCATCACCTCCTCCATCTAGAGGCAGAACTAGATCCAGATCTCAGGCCTCACTCCATCTTAATTCCCTTAATGATTAGTTTGTTGTGTTGGAACATTAAAGGCATTGCCCATCCCCAATCTATTAAAATACTTATACTTCTTAATAAAAAAAACAAATTCTGGTGCATTGTTATACTTGAACCTATGGTTCATTGCAACCCTCAAAGATTCATCAGTAAATTTCCTAGTTTTTCTTATTATGCTAGAACTAATAAAAAAATTTGTTTCTCTGTACAAAGGAAATTCAGTTGAAGCTTCAGGTGGATCACCCTCATTTTATTCACATATCACTTAAGATCAAAGGACATTTTGAATATTAAACCATTATTTATGTGAGTTGTCACAAAGAGGACGGAAAAGCCCTTTGGACTGGTCTTCAACAGATCAGTGAGCAGATGACCTCCCCTTTGCTGGTTGGGGGTGACTTTAATTGTATCACCTTTGTAGCTGAGAAGTATGGGGGGAGGGTCCCTAGCATCCCCAAAATGTCCACCTTCAATGACAATATACAAAAGGCTGGCTTATTTGATTTGGGTTTTCAAGGCCCTCTTTTTACTTGGAAGAGGGGAAATATGTGGGAAAGACTTAGCAGATTCTTGGTTAATGATAAGTGGTTTTAGCATTATCTCCTCACTTTTGTTACTCATTTAACTCTTGCAGGTTTTGACCACAAGCCTTTACTTATCTCCATCACCTGCTCCCAAAATTATGCTCATCCTACCCCATTTAGATTTCTGAACATGTGGTCATCCCATCCCTCCTTAATAAACACTGTTGCCTTTAATTGTTCAGGTGTTAACCAACCTGACCCTCTTATTAAACTCAGCCTCCTGCACATCAAATATGGTAAACTCTTGAGGAAGTGGGGCTGGGATACCTTTGGCAATGTTCATTCTACTGTGGCACTTGATGAAAAAGTGGTGGAGTCTCTTAAAATGAAAGTTCAGAATGGAACTACTGAGGAAAAAGCTTTAATATCTACCCAAAACAATCTTCTTACTGCCATTGGTATTCAAGAACAATTTCTCAAACAAAAGGCCTCTATTAAAATCTTCATAAATATTGATAGAAACACCAAATTCCACCACACCTACATCAAATATAGAAGAAAATGCAACACTATACATTTCATACAGACTAAAGAAGGGATTTGACTACATGATAATGAAACTATTGCTAATGATTGTGTCAGGTACTACAACCATCTGCTGACCTCTTTACCAGAGCCTAGCACCCCAGTTGATGGTACTTACTTCACAATGGAATTTGACCTCACCAGGAATCTAAATCTCACTGACCACCCACTGAAACTTAGATCTAGATGCCACTAAACTTCATAGATAGCTCCAAGATTGCAGATCCTGATGGATTCATTATTGAGTTCAATAAGAAATCATAGCATATGTTTAAAAAGGATGTTATTGAAGCTATTCTAAGTTACTTTCAAGGAAAAAATCTTCCCACTCTCTTCAGTGACTCCAATTTTGTCTTATTACCCAAAGCTAAAATGTTGAATAATTTTGATCACTAAAGGTCTATCTGTCTCACAATTTTCATCAACAAAACCATTAGCAAGATCATAGTGAGCAAGCTCCAACCTCACTTAGAAAAATTGATTAAGCTCAGTTAAACAACTTTCATAATGGGGAGATATATAACTAATAAAGTTTTGCTTGCCCAGGAGCTGCTCATAGATCTGGACAAGTAGTGTAGGCCTCGGAATCTAATTTTTAAACTAGACATAACAAAATCTTATGACACTATTGATTGGAACTTAATTCTGAACATCCTCACTACTAGAGGTTTTCAGCCTGATTTTTGCACCGTCATACACAGATGGCTGTTGAATAATAAGCACTCCATTATCATCAATAGGTATGGTTGGGATTCCCTTTCTGCTTCCAGGTGGCTGAAACTAGTAGCCCCTTATTCCCCCACAATTTTTATCCTTTTAATGGACTACCTGTCCAAAATGCTTGATAAGTCACTGCTCTCTCAGAGGTACTCTAGATACCACCAAAAATATAATTTGGCAATCTCCCATTTACTATATGCTAAGGATATTATGGTCTTCTCCAGTGCTCATAAAAGTGTTGTTAAAAATGTTTTTCACTGCCTTCAATCCTTCCAATCTCATTCTGGTATGTCCTTTAGCCCTGCTAAAAGTCAACTTATCTTCAACAAAAGGACCCCTCCCAACTGCAAGCAGTGAATTTCCAGCTACACTGGTTTCTCAATTGCCCATGCTCCTATCAAATTCCTTGGGGTGCTCCTTATCAGTGGTGGATCCAAGTAGATCCAATTTGATGAAGTACTACATAAAATCAATTCCTATCTGTCTTGTTGGTCTCATTCTTTTCTGTCTAATGGTGGCAGAACTACCCTTATTAAGAGCATACTTACTACCTTTCCTTCCTATATTCTCCAAACTACTTATATGAAGAAAAGCACTCAAATCCAGTTGGAAAGGGCTTTCAATAAGTTTTTGTGGTCTGGCGAAAGACATCAAGTCCACTGGGCATCTTGGCAAAAGGATGTTAAGCCTACTTTAGCTGTTGGCATTGGGTTTAAAGGGCTCCACCAACTCATTCAAGTCAAACTTTGCAAAATGTGGATTAAATTTAGATTACAATCCTCCTTTGTGCAAAGTTTATGTTGGGTAAATATTAAAAAGACCAGCACCCTTCTCTAACTATCAAGAAATTTGAGGATTTTAGGATTTGAGCAAACATGCTGAAAGTGAGACATCTTGCTGAAAATATATTTATTTGAGATTTGGGGGCTGATAAGGTCAATTATTGGCTGGACCATTGGTGCCCAAAGGATTGGATGTGTTCTCCCCCTACTGATTTTAATCCCAATCTTTTTGTGGCTGACCTCTGGGAGGGGGATTAGTGGTCCATTACTAAACTACAAAATATTCTCTAAGAACCGTATGTGACTCATATCTCTAGAATTCACTTTAACTAAAGTAAGAAACATTGAGTTATCTAGCAAAACATACACCAATCAAAATCTCATTAAAGCCTTCCATGCCAAGCTCTTTAGCTTGAATTAGGTACCTTGGGGGGAGATCATTTAGAACAAATACCTCTCCCCCTCCATGTCATTTTTCTGTTGGAGATTCTTCCATAAGCTATTACCTATTGATGACATCCTTAAACTTAAGGGACTGAGGGGGCCCTCCAGATGTTGCTTGTGTTTAGAAAGTGAAGAAGACATCAATCATACTTTCTTCAAGTGCAAATTTTCTCGTGAGTTTTGGACTGAGTATTTGCGAAGCTCACTGTGAATGATTCTAAATTTTTCTGACTTAAGCTAACTGACTGATGGCACAGCTGGAAAAGACTTAAATATGACCCCATCCTTTTTATTATGGCTTGGTTTCTCTGGATGTACAGGAACCATGCTAAATATGAGGACAACTCCAACCAGTCTCTAAAGGTGGTCATAAATTGTATCTCCTATATCTCCAAACTGATCAAATTCAAACACTTCCACAATATCTGTAGTAATCTGATCCCTGAGGTGATTGGTCCCCCCATAAATTATATGGTTTATTGGAAATCCCTTCAACCTTCTATAGTTAAAATCAACATTGATGGAAGTTTTAATGTTATGGGTGTTGGAGTGGGAGGTGTCTTCTGGGGTCCTTCCAGTTAGTGTCTTCATTTTTTCCATGCTCCTGTGAAGGCCTCTGATGCTCTTGAGGCTGAACTGATTGATGTTTCATGGGCTCTAACCTTTGCTTACAAATTTGAATGTATAATATATGGATTAAGGTGGACTACATTCTACTGATTAAGCTACTGGATTCTAAAGAGCACACATTTTGTCCATGAGTAGGCTCCTTTTTGCAAAAAAATAATATATATATATATATATA
>JXCR01085236.1:0-13984 GCA_002079205.1 Phalaenopsis hybrid cultivar | reverse complement strand
ATATATATATATATATATATATATATATATATATATATATATATATATATATATATATATATATATATATATATATATATATATATATATATATATATATATATATATATATATATATTGTGATAACCTTTTCTCTCCTAGGGCTTTGGAAACTATGGCTACGTAGCTCCAACCTCTTTCTTTTTTTTGTAATTTGTTGTGCTTTTATTGTCTATACTGCTAACTTTACTGGTGTTTATGCTCTCATTTTTTCATTAGTGGGGAATTTTTTTTTTGTTTTTCGATTTTCTTAGAATCTCTCTTTTGAAATGATGGGATACTATTCCATTGGATTAACTCTTCTCAATTTGTTTTTTGCCACTCCTAGTCGGTGTTTCTTTCTCCTTTGCTCTTCTTGGTTGATCACAAATGCTTCCCTGCAACAAGCTGACCCCAATGTATATGGGTAAAACATCTTACAATGTAGTAATTTCTTCCAATGGATTGCTAGGTGACAAGCTAATGTTCCCTCAATCCTACCATGATGCTTTGGAGGGTGATGAGGAAAGTTACATTTTTAAGAAAGTCTCAAAAGGGAGGGGGGCAAAGGGTAAACACACTGTCGTCTTTTCTATGTCTAAACTCTTTGTACTCTTAACCAAATGCAAATTTACCTTTATTGGAAATTTTTACCTGGGTCATTTCAAAAAAGATTTTATCAGGAAAACCCTTGATGATTAGAAGCTAACAGAATACTGGATAGTGGGCTTATTCGATGGCAAACATGTCATTATACAAGTGTCAAGTGAGGAAGATTACTCAAGAATCTTTTCAAAAAAGATCATTACTATTGACGTCATTCAGATGATGTTGTTAAAGTGAATAACTGTGTTTGATCCTGGCAAAGGACTCCCCATTTTCCTAGTTTGGCTTAAACTCCCTGGTTTGAAGCATCATTATTTCAAACACAAAGTACTTTTCTCAATTGCTGCATTACTAGGTAGGCCTATGAAGCTTGATATATCCAATTTCAATCAGTTAAGATGCTCTGTAGTCTGAATTCTTGTAGAGGGTTACATTACTCTTTCCCTCATTGATGAAGTTTGGTTAAACACAAACAAAGTTGCTTATTGGCAACCTATTGTGATGGAGTAGAAGCCATATTATTGCTCTCACTGCAAGATATTTTGCCACACTGATCAAATAGATTTTAGGCTCCATGCATCATTAAAACCTGTTAAGAACACTCATTTCCCACCTGCAACATCTCATCCTCCCCTTGTGGTTTTACAGGAAGAGGACTACACCACATGTGGCTGATGCGGGTCTCAGCATAGAGCCTACTGATCCAAGAGAGAAAATTCATTTAGGCTATATTGATCTCATAATCTCTGAAACCCACATAATTTCTTTTGTTGAGGTAGTAGTGGTTGATTAACAAAACCTCCCTAATTATGATGCTCAAGAACGGGATTTATAACAAGATACCTTATCAGACCCAACTACTTCTTCTAATGTTGAGATGCAGCAAGAAATGGAGGTTGACTGGTAAATACATATTTCTAGTAGAAAGAGGAAGAATCAAATTGAGGGGAAGACCCTGCTGGATGAGACTCTCATCACTGAAGCTGGGTGATCCTATTCTATGAGGAGAGAGTCCTTAACTAGGCTTACTGGGAGTAAATCTAACCCCTTTTCATCATGAATATGTTTTTATGTTTGAGCATTAGGGGGATTGCCCATCCCCATTCCTTGTAAAGGCTTCAACATCTCAATAGGAAGTATAAATTCTGGTGTATGACAATACTTGAACCTATGGTTCATAAACATCCTTCAATAATCAAAAAGTTTTTCCATGGGTTTGATCTTTTGGTTAATTGTAAAAACAAAATCTGACACTTTTGTAGACAAAAATCACATGGTCTATCTTAATCAACCACCCATAATTTTTTCAGCTCTCATTTGATATGTCAGGATACTTTGGATGTGTCACCATTATCTATGCTGGCTTCACTAAATATGACAAAAAAAATCCATGGATTAATTTGCATCTCATAGGTACTTCCATGTCTTCCATCTTGTCGGTTGGGGGTGATTTCAACTACATTTCATCTACCACTAACAAAAAAGGGTGGCAGTTCTCCTAACCATTCACTTTTGAGAAAATTCAGTGACAATATCAAGACTACAAGTTTGTTTGTTCTTAGGTTCCTGGGGTATTTGTTCACTTGGAGGAGGGGTAAAACTTGGGAGAGTTTGGACAGGTTTCTTGCTAATGACCTTTAGTTTCATAACTATCTGTACACTTCTGTTACCCATTTGAATTTTGCAGGATATGACCATAGACCTCTGATCCATTCTATTATTGCCTCCTCTTGTAATAGTCCAACCCTTTTATAGTATCTGAACATGTGGTCTACCCATCTAAAATTTCTCAAGACCATAGTTGTCAATTGGAAAGACATTTCTCATTCCAACCCTAATATTGAACATGTAAAAAAAATCAGCAAAACACTTAGGCAAAAGAGCTACCATTGGAGATGTTTACAGTTTGGTGGAGCAAGCTGAGCAAAATTTGATCCAACTAGAAAATGCTGCCACTGTTGGAGCTTTCGATGAAGCCTCTCTGTTAATACCAAATAAGAAGTTCTATGCCGCCACTGCTTGGCTTGAATGTTTTCTCCAACAGAAGGCTTCCAATATTAAATTCATTTTTGGTGACAGGAATACCAAGTACTATCATGGTTGTAATAGATATAGGAGGAAATGCATTGTCATTCATAGCATTCTGAACTCTCAAGGATTCAGGATTCATGAAGCCTTTGCCATTGCAAAGGATTCTATGGAGTATTTCCAACAATTTGAAATCACCTTCTCCACTTAGATCAAAGCTGAATTTTTCATTATTCCAAGAGGAGGTATCTTATGTTAATGGATTGAATCTTGCTAATGTTCGCACTGAAGAGAAAATATGGGATGCTCTTAATAGCATAAATAGTGGGAAGACTGCTGAGCCTGGTGGGTTCTCTTGTGGTTTTTGTAAGAAAATCTTACAGATAACTAAAGTTGAAGTGATCAAGGCTATAAAATATTTCTTTAGTGGGAATACTCTCCCTATTTATTCCAGTTCTTCCAACAAAGTCTTAATCTGTAAATCTTCAGACAAATCCCAGTAGCAGCATTTTAGGCCAATCTCCCTCACCACTTTCTTTAGTAAGATTATTAGTAAGATCATTTTTAAAATATTGATGCCTCATCTATCCCATTTAATCAGGCCCAATCAAGTTGCATTTATTTCTAGGAGGCGCATTAGTGATAGTGTCTTATTGGCTACAAAACTGGTGACTGAAATTGATAGGTCTTGCAGAGGGGGCAATCTAATTTACAAGCTTGATGTGAGAAATTCTTATGAAACTATCAACTGGGATTTCATTTTAGATACTCTGAGGTCTAGGGGTTTTCATCCTGATTTCTATGATCTTTTGTCATGATGGCTGTAAGGTAATTTAACTCTATTATTCTTAATGGAGGGGCTCATGATTTTTTTACTGCTACTAGGGGACAAATGCAAGGAGACCCATTATCCCATAATCTTTTCTTTTTTGCTATGGATTACCTATCCAGACTTCTTGGCAGTAAAATCTCTTCCAATTCATCAAATTTGTACAAACATAGGTCTCATTTGGCTGTTAACCATCATCTGTATGCAGATGATATCATCATAGTTTGCAGGGCTACCAAACCTGCTGCGAAGAAAATCTTGCATTGTCTGAAGAAGTTCCAGCAATGCACTGGAATGGAATTCAATCCCATTAAATGTAATATGTTTTTTAGCATTAGCACTTAGGATCAATTCAAACGTTGGATACAATATTTCACAGGGTTTTCCATTACCGCTACTCCCATCAAATATTTTAGTGTCCCTCTCATCAAAGGCAGGGTAAAGCATGTGCAATTTGACCATGTTATCACTAAGATTGATGCCCAACTTAATTGTTAAAAAAACCCTATTATTGTTCTCACTGTAGAATATTTAGGCATACACCTGAAAAATGCTATAGGTTGCATCCTACCAATAAGAAGAAAGCTGCAAACTCTATAGTGAATGGTACTGCTCTTCCAGTAGGGAACATGACCTCTGAGAGCTTGTTGCAGTACTCTTTCAGCTCTGCCAATTCCAGACAATGAAGGCCCATCTAGCCAACAAAATATACTCATAGAATCCTTCAAAGCACCAACAAAACCAACCCCTACACCTCCTGTTGAATTTGAATATGGAGAATGCAGCATTTTGATTCCTCCTCAATCTAACAAAGTGGTTGTACAACCTGTGGGTGAGCTTTCAGTCACCCCAAGGGAATCTTTAGTCCCAGCTGAGGACGTGATGGTGGAAATGAATCAAGGATTGGAAAAATAATAACAAGTTTAGAAAGCAAAAAAGAAAAAGAAATCAATAGTGGAAGGGAAGAATGTATTGATAGAAGAGTACAAGAAGGGCAGCTCCCAAACATCTCATAAGAAGCCACTCATCCAAACTAATAGTGGGAGGACTAGTTCAAGATCCTAGCCATCCCTCCACCCACCTCTTCAACATGATTAATTTTCTTTGTTGGAATGTAAGGGGCATTGCTCTCCCTTCCTCCTTGGAAAGAATCAGACATCTCAATAAAAAGCATAAACTTTGGTGTATAGCCATCTTAGAACCCTTTGTTCACAAATATCCACAACAAATCCTCTCTAAATTTGTTGTTTTCCACACTTTGCTAATGTCAATAATAAAATTTGGACCCATTTTAGAAAGGAGATCAATTGGGATGTCCTAGTTGATCACCCTCAATTTGTCCACTTCTCTTTTAATACTTGTCGACATACTGGTTTTGCTACTTTTGTGTATGCTAGATGCTCTAAAACTGATAAGAGGGATCTTTGGTCATATTTGCATAATATCAGCCATACTATGGACTCTTATCGGTTGGTAGGTGGTGATTTTAACTGTATTAGTCAATCTGCTGAAAAGATTGGTGGCGGATCCTTAATTTAGCTAAAATGAATCTTTTCTCTGATAACATCTTAAAGGCTGGTCTTTTTGATATTGGCTACAAGTGGCCAGAGTTCACTTGGAAGAGAGGGGTTATCTTGGAAAGACTTGACAAGATTTTGGCTAATGACTTATGGTGTCAACACTTTCTGCACACTTTTGTTACTCACCTTAGTCTTGCAGGTTCTGACCGCAAAACTCTTCTAATTTCCATTACTGCTTCAAAACCTTACAATTCTCCCTCTCCTTTTAGATGCCTCAACATGTGCTCCGACCACCCCTCAATTCTTAATACTGTGGCAGAACCTTGGCATACTATTTTGAGGTTAGTTCCCTGGTCAAAACTGGTCTTTGTACATGTGAAGGTTAGCAAAATTCTAAAAGCTAGGGGCTGGAGTTTTTTTGGAGATGTTTTTAAAGTTGTGGATGTTGCTGAAAAAGGGTGTTGGAGCTGAAGAGTTCTGTTTTGACAGATGGTGGGGAGGATTGTTTGTTATTGGTTGCCCAAGAGAAACTACTCATTGCCATTGATAGACAAGAGAAATTTCTTACACAAAAATATGCCATTAACCATTTCAAAGATGGGGATATGAACACTAAGTTCTATCATGCTTGCATGAAATATAAGAGAATGCAATAAAATTCATACCATCCAAAACTCCGAAGGAACTTGCCTTTCTGATAATGCTTCTATTATCGCTGATATTGTAACTCATTTCCAGCAGATTTTAACTCATCCTAACCTCTAGAGATCACCTATAGAGAATTTCTATTCTACTGAAGAGACTACCTATGCTTCCAATCTAAATATGGATTTTCCTCCTACTGATCTTAAAATTTGGCTGGCCCTTCAAGACATAGATAGCTCTAAAACTGCTAGGCTATAATGCTTTACTTCTGACTTTTATAAGAAAGCCTAGGACATTTTCATAAATGGGATCATTGCTGCTATTCAAAGCTTCTTTCAAGAATTTTCTATCCCTCATTACTTCAATGCCACTAGTATTGTCCTCATCCCCAAATATTCTGTTCAAAAAACCTGAAATGATTTCAGGCCAATTAGTCTCACTTCCATCATCAGTAAATTGATTAGCAAGATTATTGTTGGTAGACTCCAACCTCATCTTGGTAAACTTGTTTGTTAAAACCAATATGCCTTTGTCAAGGACTGATCTATCACTGATAATGTGCTCCTTGCTCAAGAGATTTTGTTGGATTTGGATAGAACCTATAAGAATGGAAATCTAATTTATAAATTAGACATCAAGGAAGCTTATGATACAATATGCTGGGAGTTTATTTTGGAGATCCTCTCTTCTAGAGGTTTTCCAACTCTATTCCGTAATTTCATAAATAGGTGGCTTAAGGATAACACACACTCCCTCTTCTTTAATGGTCAAGCTTGGTTCCTTTTTCATCTTCAAGAGGACTTAAACAAGGTGATCCCTTATCTCCAACTATCTTTATAGTGGCTCTTGATCACCTTTCCAGAATGTTGAACAGGAGTCTCCTTCCCTTCAACTATGCGAGGTACCACAATAAATCTAAAATGTATGTTTCACATTTAGTTTATGTAGATGATATTATGGTGTTTTCCAGTGCTAATAAGAATGCAGTGAAGAAATTTCTTAAATGTCTATAGCTTTTCCAAAGGCATTCTGGTCTAACTTTTAACCTAGATAAATGTAGTGTCTACTATAATCACCATACCTCTATGATACAAAGAAACTGGATCCTTGACTATACAAAATTTACTAGCTCTACATTGCCCATCAAGTATCTTGAAGTTCAGCTGATAAAAGGTAGATGTAAGGAAACTCAATTTAGAGATGAGTTGGGCAAGATCTCTGCCACTCTTTCTAGCTGAACACACTCATTCTTCTCTAATGGGAGTAGAATTACATTCTTGAATAGCATCCTTACAATTTTTCCCTCCTACATTCCCCAAATGAGCAGTATCAAAAATAGCACTAAAATGCAATTGGGAATGGCTTTAATAGATTTATGTGGGTAAGTCAAAGGCAACAACTCCATTGGGCTAGCTGGCAGAAATCAGCTAAACCCACTATTGCTGGGGGGATTGGCTTTAAAGGTTTGCAGCACCTACTTCAATTCAAACTATGTAAAATTTGGATCAAGTTCAGAGAACAAAAGTTTCTTTAGGAAAAATTCATGCTAGGGAAGTATTGTAAGGACTGTCACCCTAATATTGTAAACAGAAAGTCTGGAGACTCCAGGTTATGGGTTAATATACTGAAAGTCAGAAAGCAGGTTGAAGATCTATTTATCTAACATTTTGACAATGGTAAGATTAGTTTTTGACTTGATTCCTGGAGTCTTAAAGATATGCTCCAACCCATCACTGATCAAACTAATAAACATTTAACTGTTGCTAACTGCTGGGAGGGGAACAACTGGTCACTACTTTTACTCCAAACCATTCTACAACCTCAGTCTGCTATCCAAGTTAACGAAATTCAGTTTGACAGATCTAGAGCTGATAGATTGGTTTGGCAGAGATGTAAGCTTTAGAGTCTCACTAAGTCAATCTATCACAAACTCAACACTTGGGAACAAAATCCATGGGGGGAGATCATTTGGCAAAAAAGCATATCCCCTTCTATGTCCTTTTTCAGTTGGAGCATTTTCAATGGCCTGCTACCCACTAATGATATACTTAAACTCAAGAGCTCCTTCCGAATGTTACTTATGGGGGCGACATAGAGGAATCTATCCCTCATCTCTTCTTCAAGTGCAGATTCTCTAAGGATGTTTGGACTGAATTCTCTCAAAGTCTAACACTGAATACTATTCATTTTGAAAGGACCAATATTTTTTCCTGCTGGAAGAGCTGGAAGGCTGCTAAGGTGGAGCAATTCTTGTTTTGGTGGTCTGGATCATCTGGATGGCCAGGAACAAGGCCAAATTTGATGGTCATATCAACAATAAATTGTAAGTGACTAGACATTGTATTTCTTATCTGCACAAATTAATACATTACCAAAAGTTCCCATGCATTTGTTCCCCCCTGTACCGGATAGGCCTCATTCTTGTAGAGTATCTACAAGCCTCATTCTTGTAGAGTATCTACTGTTTAATGGTTCCCACTTGTCTACCCTTTCATTAAAATTAACACTGATGGTAGTTTTTCTCAATTAGGGGTTGGGGTGGAGGGGGTGTTCAAGAATCATCTTGGACATTGCCTCCTTTTCTTCAAGGCTCCTGTTTGTGCTATTGAACCCCTTGAAGCTAAGCTAAATGTTCTGTACTCGGCCATCATCCTTGCTAAGATGAACCAGTGACACAATTTACTTCTTGAAGGAGACTCAGAGGTTCTTCTACAAATGTTGCAGGATGGAAGGCACTCTTCATGGTTCCATTTACATTGGGTTGAGAAGATTCTGATCATGCTGACTAGTTTTATGGTTCAACTATCATTTATTTATAGGGAAAGGAACAAACATGCCAATTGGCTTGCCATGAATGATCTTTCCTCCCTTGAGACTCTTGTTTTGTATTCCCCACCCCTCCCCCCTCTTTGATTTTTTCTGGCTAGAGATGCTTTACATGCTCCCCATCTAAGAGTTGTAACCTGAATTCTCATTAATGAAATCTTAATTTTTTTTTGTTATATATATATATATACATACATGATCAGGAAAAATGGAGGCAAACTTTGCTCTGCTAGGGTTTGGGTTCAATGGCTGCACAACGTCTCCTTCCTTCGACTGCACTTGCTTTTTGTGCTAAAAATTGCTTCCTCAGGTCTCCATTAGTAATTTGGATACCTTCTTGTTGGCAGGGAAGTTTATTTTTGCGTTTCTTGTGTTTCCCAAGTTTCCATTTTTTTTTGGTTAGTTACTGTTCCATTGGATTCAATCTTCTAGGTTGGTTTTTTGCTTTTTCTTGCTATTGCTCTCTACCCATTGGTTATTTCTGGATTCATATGGATGCTACTCTGCAAGATGTTGACCCCAACTATGTGAGAAAACTCTCTTATGCGGCAGCCACCTCTTCCTCTGGTTTGTTGGGTGACAAACTTGTATTTTCTCAAGCTTACCACGATGCTTTGGTTGGGGAAGGAGACCCCCTGCTAAAGACAAACTCAAAGAAGGTAGGAAAACATTCCATTTTCTTCTCTAAATTTTAGTTTTTTGATCTTACTAGTAAGTGTCAATTTACCGTGATTGGTTAATTTCAATTTGGGCACCCGAAAATGGACCTAATCAAGAAGAAATTTGATGAATTCAAGCTCACTGGTTTCTGGATGGTGGGCTTATTTGATGGCTGGCATGTTTCAATTCATCTATCAAATGAAGAGGATTATGCTCAATTTTTTTTTCTAAGAAGCTAATTACTATTGATGGAATCCAAATGAAGCTGTTGAAATGAACCCCTGAGTTTGATCCTAGTAAAGAGCTTCCCATAATCTCAATTTGGTTTAAACTCCCAAGTTTGAAGCTCCATTTTTTCAACCATAAAATTCTTTTTTTCAATTGGTGCAATATTGGTAAGGCCCATGAAATTAGACATATCAACCATTAACTTAACAAGGCCTTTAATGGCTAGAATCTTAGTGAAATGAGATATTAACTAGTTAAAGACTCGGCACAATGGTTATTGGCAACCTATAGTCATGGAGAAAAGGTCATATTACTGCTCCCACTACAAAATGTTTGGTCTTACTAAGAAAAAGTGTTTCAGACTACATCTAACACTCGAAGCTGCCAAGAATGCTACACTGCCCATTGAGATAACTCGCCCTCTTATTCCATTGCAGGCTGATGACCATGACCCAACTGTGGCTGTTGAGGATCATTGTTATGAAACTCATGAGACACCTCAGTTGGAACCATGTTAGACTATTATTGGAAATTCTAATACACACAGTATCTCCCTTATTGAAATATTAGTGGTTGATTTGTAAGACCTGCCAATTCAGGCTGACTAGATAATGGTTTACCAACCCAACTGATCCAATTGATTCTAGCAGTTTTCCCCTGGCTAAGACGCAACAAGAACTGGAGTCTGATTGGCAGATCTAGCAGGCCAGGAGCAAGAAGAAATTTCACAATGAGTGGAAATCTATCTTGGATGATACTCTCATCATTGAGGCTAGTAGCTCTTACTCCACTAGAAGGGAGTCTTTAGCTAAGCTCACTAGGGGTAAGTCAAAACCCTCCCATCATGATTAACTTCTTATGCTCGATTATTAGGGGTATTTCTCACTCCCATTCATTAAAAAGGCTTCAACATATAAATTTAAAGCATAAATTTTGGATTATGGGTAATTTTTAACCTTTAGTTCATAAACATCTCAATAATGAAAAGAAGTCTTTCCCTGGTTTTGATCTTTGGGTTAATTGCAGTACTAAAATCTGGTTCTTTTCTAGGAAGGAAATCAGATGTGCTATTTTATTTAACCACCCTCAGTTTATCCACCTCTCTTTTGATATGTCAAGCAACACAGGATATACTACCATTATATAGGCAGGTTGCACCAAATCTAACAGAGAAGAGCTTTGCTCTCAACTACACTCAATTGTCTCATATATGACCTCTAGCTGGTTAATTAGAGGTGATTTCAATTGCATGTCATCCTCTACAAAAAAGAAGAGTGGTAGATCTCCTAGTCTGACCCTTATGACTAAGTTCAATGACAATATTAGGCTAGCTAGTCTTTTTAATGTTGGCTTTCAGGGATCTCAATTTTCATGGAGGAGGGGGAACACTTAGGAGGAATTGGACAGCTAGTCTTTTTAATGCTGGCTTTCAGGGATCTCAATTTTCATGGAGGAGGGGGAACACTTAGGAGGAATTGGATAGGTTCCTTGCTAATTATTAGTGGTTTTGGTGCTATTTGTATACTTCTGATACTCATCTTAATTTTTTTGGATCAGATCATTGGTAATTTCTATTAAAGCTTCCTCCTGTACTTTTTCTAAACCTTTTAGATATTTGAATATGTGGTCTACCCATCTTGATTTCCTTTCAACTGTAACAGTCAATTGAAAAGATGTTTCTCATCCTAATCCTCTTATTAAACTCTGGTTCCTAAAAAGGAAGCTCATTAAAGTTCTTAGGCATTGGAAATGTGCCACTTTTGGGTATGTCTACATATTGGTAAATCAAGCTGACTGGAGCTGGTTCAGTTAGAACAATCCAATCCTGTGGATGAGTCCTCTATCTTTGTAGCTAATCAAAACTTTCTTACTACTACTGCTTGGTTGGAGAGTTCTCTCCAAAAAAAGTTTGTCATTAGTAAATTTATATATGGCTACAAGAACACCAACTATTATCATGCTTGCATTAAATATATGAGGAAGGTCAATGTTAGTAATAGTATAGTGAATTCTCAAGGTCTCGAGCTTCATGATGACGCTGCCATTGCAAATGATGCTGTGGAGTATTTCTAAGGAATTCTTAACTCATCATCTACTACTAAAACCCAGCTTGATGCTTCTTTATTCTAGGAGGTGGTTGTCTATGCCAATTCATTGCAGCTAGCAAATGTTCACATTGAAGAGGAAATTTGGGGTGCCCTTCACAACATTAACCCTGGTAAAACTTCAGGGCCTGATGGTTACTCATCAAATTTCTACAAGAAGTTTTAGTCTATTGTTAAAAATGTGCTTAAAGATTTTTAGTCTTTATTTAGGGGAAATGTTCTCCCTAATTAATTCACTACTTCCACTATAGTTTTGGTTTGAAAAGCAACTAAAAACTCTCAATGGAAGCATTTCCGACCAATCTCCCTCACACTTGTCTTCAGCAAACTCATTAACAGGATTTTAGTGAATAGACAGAAGCCCCAACTATCAAAGTTAATCTAGCCTAACCGACTTTCTTTCATCACTAGGAAAAGTATCTGTGACAGTGTCTTACCGGCTCAAGAGCTACTAATTGATATTCATAAGCCTTGTAAAGGTGAGAATTTAATATATAAGCTTGATGTTAGGAAAGCTTATGACAACATTAATTGGGATTTTATATTGAATACTCTTAGGGTAAGGGGCTTTCCCTCTACTTTCTGTGAGCTTATATCTTGATTGCTGAAAGGAAATGGTTACTCTATTCTCCTCAATGATAGGGCTGATGGGTTCTTCACTGCCAATAGGGGCCTTAAGCAAGGTGATCCACTCTCTCCCATTCTCTTTATTTCAGGTATCAACTACTTCGCTAGGTTGTTGGACAACACTTTCTCCTCAAATGCAGCAAATTTCTTTCATCATAAGTCCAATCTGCCAATTAGGCATCAACTGTATGCAGATGACAATTCTTTTTCCAGAGCCTCTAAACCTGCAGTTAAGAAAATTATACATTTTTTTGAGGTATGCCAACAGTGCTCTTGTATGGAATTTATTCCTACCAATGGTACGTTGTTATTTAACTATAGAACAATTGATCACTTTAAATAGTGAGTGCAACAAGTTACTGGGTTCTCTATTCCTTCTCCTCCCTTTAGTTATCGTGGGGTCCCTCTTATCAAAAGAAGGGCTAAGCATGTTTAGTTTGACAAGGTCATCACAAAGATAGATGCTCAGCTTAATTGCTCGACAAATTTCTTCCTCTCCAATGGGGGGAGAATCACTCTTCTCAAGAGCATACTAACCACTTTCCCGCAATACTTCTTACAACTATCTGTCATGAAGTACTCAGCTTCATTTGGAGGGATTCTTCCAGAAGTTTTTTTTGGTCTAGGCAAAGAAAACAGCTCCATTTCGCTAGGTGGCAGAAAGTTGCAAGGCTAACTATTGCTTGTGGTCTAGGATTTAAAGGACTTCCTAACCTACAACATATAAATATATACAAGCCCTGGATAAAGTTCAGGAGACAAGATTCTCTCTTGTCCAAATTCCTCATAGGAAAATATTGCAAAGGACTTTACCCCAATCAAGCAGACAGGAAAACTGGTGACTCTAAACTTTCTCTATTTTAGACTGCATCAGTGGGTCTTTGTCCTTTGGGGTTACTGCATTTAGAATAAATTCATCACACCATCAATGTCTTTTCTTGGTTGAGTACATCTAGAACTGAAGTACTCAGTTCTAGATGTTGTTTATGTCTGCAGGCAGAAGAGTCTACTGCTCACCTATTCTTTCAGTGCCCCTACTCTCAAGCTGTTTGGAATGAATTCATCACTTTTTTATCAATTGATACACTGTTACTAGATTGGAATCAGCTCACTCTCTGTTGTTCTAATTGGGCTAAGGCAAAATTGTGGTATATCCTATTTATCCGGGCATGGTTGTTATGGATGGCTAGGAATCAAGCTAATCTTGATAACTTTCTCCTTTCAGCTCTACAAGTTGCCTCCAAGTGCAAGACATTCCTCCTCAAACTGATCTCCCTAAATAGTTTTCCAAATATCTGCACTACATCTTGGCAGAGTGGCTCCCCCAAACTTGAGGTTACACAGGTGTTGTGGGTGAGACCAACCCATCCTTATATTACGACTAATACAAATGGCAGTTTTCTATTGTTTGAATAGGGGGTGCTTTCAGGGACTATGTTGGCAGATGTCTCCTCTTTTTCTGCTCTTCCATCTCAGTCGAGGATGCCTTTGAAGCTGAGGCGGCTGCTGTCTTTTGGGATATTAGATTAGCTTCCCTTAACAATTGAGGAGCTCTGCATGTGGAAATTGACTCAGCCTCACTATTGAAGGCTCTCACTGTGGAAGATTTTTATGTTTGGCACATTGCTCATTGGCTCGGGAGAATCAATGCTATGAGGACCCCCTTCTCCATCCATTTTACATTCATCTTTAGGGAGGGTAACTGCCTTGCAAACTAGTTGGCCAATTTTGTGAATGCTTCAAAATCCACTATGGTGTCAAAACCCCCTTCTTTTTCGCTTGCTTTTTTTTAGTGGGGGCCTTTTAAATGTCCCTTACCTTTGAATTTGTAACTGAATTTTACTTGAATAGAATCGTCCTATTTGTTGTATATATATATATATATATATATA